>PVJX010003218.1:0-112382 GCA_004027295.1 Dolichotis patagonum | reverse complement strand
TCTCCCTCTCCCTCTCCCTCTCCTCCTCCTCCTCCTCCTCCTTCTCTTCTTACTCTTATTCTTACTCTTTTTTTTTCTTGAGACAGGGTCTCAATGTGCAGTTTGGGCTGGTCCTGAGCCTCATGGCAATCCTCCTGCCTCTGCCTCCCAAGTGCTGGGATTACAGGCGTGCACCACCAGCTTGAAAAATTTTTGAAAATTCTTCCCTTATGAACTTTCATGGAGTGATAGATGAATTTGAGAACTATATACATATAGTAATACCTCAGTTCACAAATGCTGTTTGTGAACAATCTAGTTCGCAAAGAGAAGCGTTCAGCACAATTTTGCTTCCAACTGGAGAGCTCTGCGTTGGGCTTGGAATATGACTTTGGCCATTTTTTCCAGAATAGTGGAACAAACTAAGTTCATGAACCACACTGTTAACTTTAAAGGACTTCGCAGAAAATCAGATCATATTCTGAAAAAATGAGTTAGAACTCTGCAGAGACAGGCTGTGGCCTCGCCTTGGATCCTGCCTTTCCTTCCCCTTCTCCCCCCCTTCGCTCTTTCCCTCCTCTTCTTCTCTCCACCAGAACTGGCTCACCTGCCCACTGCCCACTGCCCACTGCCTGATGCTCTGCACTTCTGCCATTTTTCAGCTGCTATCTTTGTCATCACCTCTATGCTACCATTTTTTTTAAATTTTGAGATAGGGTTGCACTATGCAGTTCAGGCTGGCCTTGAGTTCACTTTGCAGCCCAGGCTGGCCTTGAACACACACTGATCCTCCTGCCTCTGCCTCCCAGGTGCTGGCATTACAGGCTTGGGCTACCATGCCCACCTCTGTGCTGCTTTAAGCAGGGCTCCTCCCCCTACCCTTCTTGACTGTTCTCACAGTTCACTTGAGATCATGGACCACAGGGAAAGTCCTCTGTGGCCAATGTGATGCCCATCTCCAGCTGATCCTCCCAGTGATCTGGAAATGTCCTCAGAAAGGGCCTGTGGGTCACGTGTATTCGCTTAAGCACAGATGACAGAGTTCAACCAAACTCTTACTGTGCTGGGTGCCAGAATAATTAACCCATTCCTAAATTCCAACATATTCGTAAGATCTTACATCTGATAACCCCGATGGCTCTATTTCACCTTCTGCCAGTCCAACTTCCCCAAATGGTATAATTCATTCGTGAATTCAGACGACATTTCCTCAGTTATACATCTCTCCTGTGCTTAATAGACTCAAAGTGTTGTAACTATTCCACAATGTAAATGATTAAATTTCAATTTCATTTTCAATGGATGGATTTTAAGGTTCAAGAATGTTGAAAAGCAATAATGCCTAATAATCTACAACACAGCTAATATATGACTCAGAATTAATAAGTAAACTGAAGTTATAATTTATATATAAAATGTGAATATATATTGGCTCATAAAATGCAATTAAATATGATCCTGCCATAGATATATGAGAAATGCCAGTCTTTATAAAAGTGAAAGTAGTAATTTTTGTGGTAAATATGTAATAAAATATTATGGCAGATGATATATGGCTATTTTTGGGAAAAAAAGATCCTATAAATTCATGAGTGGGCGAGGGCTGCAGTTCAGCCATGCGCCGCCTGCCTGGCCTCAGAGACCCTCAGTTTAGTTCCAGTACAAAGAGAAAACCAACTCAGGAATGAGGGAACAAACCCTGGGTCAGAATTGTCATGAATAGAGCAGTCATGGGAGAGTGTGCCCCGGATCACTAAAGCCACAGAACCCAGTGGGAGCTCTGTGCCCCTCAAGCCTCCCTCGGACTCGCTAAAGACATCAGACACAGGACAGAAGGTGACAGTCACGCAAGAGGCTCCCCTTCGTGCTCACCGCTTATGTGATTTGTAGGGTAAAATACTTTAAATAACACTTTTTATTTGAGCAGTTGGAAGCCAAGGGAGACTTGGAGGCGGCGCCCGCAAAGCACAATGGTCTGGTCTGCGCTGAGCTCCTGCCATCTGCAGCGTGCAACTGACCGATGAGTGGACAGCCATGTCCAGGGACCGCTGTCGGAGTTCACTTACAGGTATGTTCTCCTCTGCAGACGTGGCTCTATTGTTTCCACGCTTGAATATGCTCATTCAAGTTCTTTAAAACTGAGAAACCATTCTGGTGAGCCTCTGAGCCTCTCAGTGTAGGCACAAAAGGGAGATTCCTCAGTGTGTCTGGGATCATGCTTTCCGTCTCGCCTCCACAGACAGGCTCTCACACACACACGATGACACAGGGACACAAGCAGACTTCCTACAGTGTAAAACCACAACCGCCTCAAAAATTTGGCACATAGATGTGGGCACAGGACGCCTCGGACTCAAGGGCAAGCAGGCACCACCGCGCAGAATGCCGGCCTCACGCTGGCCTCTTCCACCGCTGGTGGAGCTGCGCTTTGGCTGTAGGCTTCAGCGGCCCAGTTAGTTACGTTTCCCCACGAGGCGGAGCCCCGAGTTCACCACTCAGTGTCCTCCTGGTGCAACAGGCATGGGTCCCACTGCAGCCCCTGGCCCCCTTCCTCCGCAGAGTCCCATGTCCTGCAGCCAGTGTAGGTAGAGAGGGGACAGGTGTCACCTGTGCAAGGACCAAAGGTCATCAGCTCCTGTCCCACTAGCCGACTTTGCCCATGTATTTCACCCTGTTCAGCATTCACAGTGGACCTCAGTGCAGGGCCCCTAAGGCAGGCAGAGTAAAGCAAGGGGCTCAGGGGCAGGCGGGGGCTCCCCGGCCACATCCCTGGTGATCTGATTGTTTGCTGGCGGCAGCAGAAATGAATCTGAAACAGATGTCAACGGCATCGACAGCTTGAGCCCTCTGCATCTTTATGAAGTTGGGACACAAATCACCAGAAGGTGCGTGCGGTCACACATCCGAGGCCCCTCCGCCCACTCACTCCTCACGGGCCTCACCCAGCAGGCCCAGCCTTGGCCCAGGCCAGAGAAGGGCCCCCCAGGCCCACCTCACACCCACAGGAACACAAACTTTAATTCTCTTCCGCGTTGCTTAGGTGTGTGCTCAAAGGGGAAGCTGGATTAGCACAGGCTGATGTTCCCCAACAAAGCAGACGCTCCGAGTTGCTCCCTTCCCTCAGACTCGGAGTTTGTGTATTACAATACTAACTGCATATTCCAGTATTGGTGTGGTCATGATTTGTCATGATTTAACAGACAATAACAAGCCTTCTCTGGTCACAAGGATATTATTTCACTATAAAAAGCATAGTTTCCAATAAATAGGAACTAAATGGAGGTGACTCACAAGTCTCCCTCAGCACCTGTGAAAGTGAGACTCAAATAAGACATTCCTGTAGAAATGTGAGTGGGAAATGTCACAATCAGAACAGGTGGATCCCTCACGCCTCATGTCCCAGGTATTTCAGCAACAGAATGAAAACACACAGCAGACAGTGTACAGCAGCTCCGTCTGCACACAGATACAGTGAAGACCTGGCACGTGGCAAGCTGGAGACATGGGTTCTGTTGCTAGGTGACAGGTATTGATAATAACCCTGCAAAAACAGTCCCCCTTCCTAGGCAGCAGTCATACCGCACTCCACCGGCCGAGCCGGGGCAGCACTGTCCAGCAGACAGAATGATACTTTTCTAAGAGGGAAAAATTGATTTAATGCATTTATTTAACTATTGAACAATATTATTTGAACATATACTAATATAAAGTATTAATTCTATTTTACATTTCTTTTTTGTCCTAAGGGTACCCTTAGGGGATACTGAAATAATTTATCAGTGCTTAGTTTTCATACAATTTACAATGGGAAAACAGATACAGTTTTTCCAAGCGAATTTTAAAATCTGATAAGAATGACACAGAGTGTTGGTTTTGAGGCTGAAACCAGTGAGAAATCTCACAGCCTGGAGCATTTGGGTGGCTCCAAGGGCTCAGTGGGCTCCCAGCCCTGCAGGACATGTGACTCCGTCACTGGCCCTTAGGTGGCGCTAGGCCCTCAGCGAGCAATGAGCTGATGGAAGCGTTTCCAGAGAAAATGTTAATTAAATGGACCTTAGAGAAGCAATGTAGACAAGCCTTGGCTATCTACAGCATCACGAGTTCAGGAAGACCTCAAAAGCATTGGGGGAACTGGAGGGAGAGAGGTGGGGAACGGACAACAACCCAGAAAGCTGGGGAGGGCCAGGGCATTTGAAGGTCTCTGAGGATGTTGGGTGGGCCAGTGGCTGTCACCAAAGGAGTCCTGTGAAATCATCCGGGCTGGATCCCAAACTGTGAAATCAGAACCCCAGAGGGGAGCTACACTTGGGAAGAGTCATGCCATCCCATGGTTGGGAAGGATCCTTGGGGTTCATGTACTGTTTGTCTTGTGCCTGCCCAGGGGACGCACTTCCCCAAGCCAGGTCCTGCTTGCAGAGGGAAAGGGACACCATGATCGCTGCTTGTTTATTTAGTCTGACCCAGCAGCCCTTCTGATGCATGTGCAGGCAGAGCCGCACAGCTGTCGTACATGGGTGATCTGGGTGACTGTAGTCGGGGAGAGAGATAGCTGTCATGGTGCTGGAATTCAAGTCTCACCCACCCGAAGACCCCGCAAGAAGCCAGCTGGATGTGACAGCATCCTAACAAGTCGTGTATAACCCGAGCACTTTTAATTACTTGTGGAGATAATGTATCTAAAAGGCAATAGCCTCGGAGGTGTTTGTAGCAATTGCAGTTCATAATGGATTCAGGTATGTGTCACGGTCAGTGAGGAATCCCACAGGACTGACAGGCCTCGTCATTTTCTAAAGATCACAATTATATTCTACATTGATATTTGCATTCCATGTAGATCATTATTTGCTATATAAACATTTTAATTTCAGGGATGGGCTAGGAGTTTTCAAGGATTTATGCATCTGTGCTATCTCTAAGGCAAGATTCTCATTCTCCCTGTGTAGTGTTGTTTTAACTCTATTTCCATTTTTAAGATTCCCAATCATTTAAACAGGTATTCTTAATGGGACTATTCCTTTTTTTAACTGAATTTTTAAATAACTACTAATAATTATGGACCAAAATCCAAAATTGCTAATTCAGTGCAAGTACATTGAGAGCCCTTTAAAGACATGATCTTTCAACTGTTTACAAAAGCAACATTTTCTAAATTTAGTTGTAAGGTACCCACTATCCTTTTCAAACAGTTTAGATGTAGAATTTTAATGCATGCTCCCCATCTCTGACCTGCATCCGATTCTGTTGGTTTCTCTGCAGTTTGAGTCCTTGCCATTCGCATCATGCACAAATGCGAATGTCTGTACCCTCTCAAGTGCATAGGTGCGATAAACTGAATTAATTACAAGACAGATTCTCTCCATTTGGGTACAGGCTTTCCAGTGCAAATTGTCTTTTGCATTTTTCCTCCCACGTCGGATATTTTCTGGTTTTCTGCCTAATGTATGCAACTAAGGAAAATAACTTTAAAGACTTGCAAGTATACCAAAGAGTTCAAAATCCTCAACACGCACACAGTGGCAATGAGGCTGCCCTGCACAAGGGACTTGAGGAACATGGCCAGCTAGTGACAAAGGTCCAGATAAGGCCTGGTCTTGGGCTACTCCTAGCATGTCTTCTCTTTAAGAAGGGTTTCCTTTAAAATTATCCAAGAAATGCAGAAAACATTTATTACATTAAAATCCCAGCTATGGCAAATAAATACAAAGAAAGCACACACTTTCACTTCACTTATCAATGAGGTCCAACCTTCCCCAGCACCACTGCTAATGGTTTGCTGCCCTGATCTGCACATTCTCACTGTTATGAGCCCATTTTCTTCCTGAAACCTCCGCCTTCCTAGTTGCACCTGAATGAGGCATGGTTACTCCCGCTGAGGGAAGTGCTCTCTGCCATGGCAGACCCTCCCTTCTGGGCCCTTCTTGGACCTTCCTGGAGTGGACACACTGTACGCATATGCTGGGGATTAGGCACCACAGAAACAAACCAGGTTAAAACACTTTGTTATGTCTACAGATTTTCCACGTTTAATTTCTGGATCCACATTATAATTAGCTGTTTCACTTTTCTGTGCCTCAGTTTACCTCAGTGTGTGTAGAATGGGAATGGGGGCCTGTCCAGAGTGGAGTTGGAACACAAGTTTGGCGGGAGGATGTGCTAGCTATTATTACGACTGCTTAGGGGGCCGTTTCCTTCTACTTATGGGCATATAGCTTGTGTGGGATTTTCTACTCAGGGACCGTTCTCTCTTTGCAACAAGGGGGGCTGCGTTAAAATTCAGCCACGCCTTGGACAGAAGGTCCAGGATGCAGTGCAGAGGCCTGCTCAGTCAGTGGTGTTTCGTTCGCATTTACATAATCCAGGTGCCCACTGAAGCCACAGATTCTTTCACTTGACATTCTGCATACGGTACCCGGTACCCCGCACCCCGCACCCCACACCCTGTACCCTGTTCCCCATATCCCGTACCCGATGGAAGCACGGCCTCCTGCTCTTTAGGCAGAACAGGTCTGGGGCCGTGGCTGTGGAGCACATTTGCTATTGGACCATGCAGTTGAGGGGACTGGGGCGGTGCAGGCCAGCGGGGTCTCCAGGTAGACAGAGACGAGGGGCTCTTGCTCTGGGGTCACTGGGCCCAGCTGTCTTCTCTCACTGGATGAGGAGCTATTCTTGTGCGGATTTGGGGCCAAGCCTCCAGGTGATCTCCTAAGTGCTCCCTGACATAACAGAAGAGGCTGGCGGGTGTGTGTGTGTGTGTGTGTGTGTGTGTGTCTGCTGGAATGGGTGTGACATGGGAAGGATTGCGCTTCCACAACCCAGCACATCAGGTGTCCAGCCTCTGCTGCCCCATCAGGGTCTCTGGAGGCCAGAGCAGCATGGCCCACTCGCCCCACTTGGTCATGCCTTCTAATTCCAGACAGACAATGTGTCCTCTGCTATTTTAATCTGGGACACAGTCTATTTGCAGTCTCTTCCTGCCTGCATGGTAATCCAACTGAACCTCTTCACATTCCATTTGCGCAAACCTGTCACTGGCGCTGCTAATTCCACAGTGCTGTATCTACTCATGGGTGCAGAGTCACCTGCACCTCCGACATGGAGTAGTTTTCTGTCTGCCTCTATCTTGGCTGGAGGGAATCCACAGTTAGGTGACTAAGCCCAGAACATAGCAGGAAAAATAATGATTCCTAATAATATTAATAAGATGGACACAGCGCTCTCCAGTCTTCCTGGTTCCAAATGAAAATCAGAGGGACCTTTATTTTTCCCCAGGTTTCATATTGTGCTTTCTTCTCACCAAGCTGAGCTGTGCCTCCCTGCTCTGTGTTCCTCTGCCCGTCTGTCCACTTTTGCGGTGGCTTTGGGTCATTGTGATGCTCTGTGGGACAATATTTTCCCTCCCTCCATGTCATGTCAAACACGCTGCCCCCCCAGAAGCAGCTTCAGTGCAGATGTGAGGGGCACACAGGGTGTTCCACTTCTATGGTTGTGATTTCTGCGACCAGTTTGGTCTCTAACAGGACGGCTGTGATGAGAAGGCGGAGGCCTTTCTAATGTGTGCAGCTTACTTGTGGAGCCCGTGGCCTTCGTGGCCAGGTCCTGGTGAGGCTTTGGCCCAGCTGTCCCAGTGGAGAATACCGGCTGGCCTCACTGGGAGGAGTTCCTCCCTGGGAAATGGGAAGGACAGTGCGGACACCTGCTTCACAGGACCTCCATCCAGGTCACACCGGGAGTGGCCGGTAGGGACGCGCCCTGCGGTCCCTGGAGAGGACCTTTCAGTGTTAGGGTCCCCACTTCCCAGAAAACCAAGCACTCATGTCCTGGGCACTGCAGGAAGTCCCGAGCAGCTTCAATGGAGCCCACTGCCTTCCGCTGAGGAAGGGTACCCACCTGAACGCTTTGCTTTGATAGAGGGCACAGGGAAGCCCCAAGACTCTGACATTTGCTCTCAGCAGCGATGAGCAATGAGTTTTCACTCGGAAAATGGGGAAGTTGATACAGAGAATGATTGCACCCTAAGGCCGAGTAGCTTGAGGAACGGCCGCCTGGGACTTCTGTTCCCATAAATAAAGGTCACACCTGCTGGCACAGCGGGTCGCCAGGCGGACAGAGGTGGTGCCTTGAGGACAGAAGGGCTGAGTCTCACTCACATGGCTGAGGACCGGCGTCCACTCCCCGGCCTGGGGGGGTCCTAAAATATTCTTTACTCTCCTTGCGAACAGTGTTTCTTTGAACCTGTTTATTTTCAGGTAAACTGAACAACTTCGGCAAGGTTGCCTAATTGACGCTTTGTAAGGGAACACACAGGATCTGAGAGAAAAGCAGCAGGAAAGACTCGCGGATGCCCCCTGAAGACGAGGGCCCCCTGACTGCTCTCTCTCCTTTCCACATAGAATGCACAAGATCAGAAGGGGGGCATGGGAGGACCGAGGACTTGGCCTTTGAGTCGCACAGACTGCGGCTTCCAGGGTCCTCACGGTCCTGCTGTGCAAGGCAGGGGCCGGGCCGACTCTCCCAGGCTGTCTGTGCATTCCAAGTATCAGGGACAGACTTTACCTCAACTCAGTTCTGTGCTCACTGCAGCTGCCACAGACGGATTTTTCTCGGCAAGGAAGGAGGCGCTGAGAGGCAGAAGTGCTAGGGAGCCGAGCAGGGCCACAGCAGAGCCCTGGTACTGGGTCAGGTCAGCCCAGCAGGGGCAGTTCCGGATCTCTGTTGACCTTGCCCTCTCCATCCAGTGTGTCATGCAGAGGCCCCAACCTTCCCTGGGTGGACTGAGCCCAGCGCAGGACCTCAGAGTGAACTGTGAAGCCGTCCAGCGCCCTGTGGGTTTCTTCAGAGGCAGAGCCTGTCTTTGCCCAGGTATCAGAAGTGCAGGCCACGCGGCCATCCAGCATAGGTTCAGTCGGAAGCCTCCCTCCTGTGTGAGCGGGGCTGGCCCGTGAGAAGCGTGTGGTCCTCTTCCCTGTACAGAGCCTCAGTGTCACACCTTCTGCACGTCTCCTCTGTGCACTTCCGTCCTGAAGACCGGGGAGCAGAGACCGGCTGTGAGCACTGGCTGGGGGCTGTGCACTGTGGCGAGCCCCCGCGGGCTCCCTCTGAGATCACTCAGGCCTCTCCTGGAATGCAGGCATCTTACTCCCCTGTCCAGGCGCCCCACTCCTGCAGGGTCCCTGCATGCTTTTAACTGCATCGAGCAGACCTGCATGATTTTACAAGACAGGCTTGTGCAACAGTGTCCCTGGAGATCTTGTTTCTACTCAGGAACTTTTAAATGGTGCACTGTCTCCTCTGCAGGGCTGGTGTTGAAGCTGCCGATGTCCCAGTGATAGCTTTAGGTGAGCTGGGTGTCAGCAGATGCCAGTGCATTGTGACCTTCTCACCAAAGGGGCCACATCCGGCCATGAACCTGCAGTTGCTGTCCTGCTAGCAAGTTAAAGTAGAGGAATCCTGCCACCAAGCTCCCCTGAAAAGATCCCTAGGCTTGTAACCTTGATAATGAGAGTCTTTGAATGGGTTTTCCAGGCAAATCTGCTGTTTCTAGAGCTCGTGTGTGGTTGATATCACAGCTGGCCTATTGGGTTTACAAGTCTGCCGACACTGAGCAGGGATAAATCCCACTGCCTTCGAGGCTCTGGACCAGATGATGGGCATGCTATGAGTTATTTTAAGTGTAAATAGTAGCCCATTCACAACTCCTTTTAAAATCCTCACTTCATGTAGCATAATAAATGACACAAATTGGGTGTCAGTTATCAAAAATGGTGATTGTGCATAAAAATAAATGAAAAGTTCAGTCTTATCTTCCATCTTCTCTGCTCAAGAAATAATTTCCATATTGAGGATAAAAATAATGTGCAGGTGGATGAAAATAAAGCCAATTATACTTGATGCAGAAGCAAAAGCAAAATTCCCAAAATGAATTGAATAAATTATTTCCCATTCTTCTAAAATGCATCTAGGGAAATTTAAACTCTTTTGCAATGGTCATTTCTGAAAGAAGCGTCTTCAGCCAAGTCCCACTCTTCCTGCATGGTGTGGTTTCTCCGTGCTTTCCTCAGCAAGGTCTTTGCATCAAACCTGTGTGAGCCCCCATCGGGGAATGCTCGCGCTGGTAAACGCCTCTGCCTTTTGTTCATGCCAGATGTGTGCAGCTGACCAGCCCATTGAAGTGGGCACAGCCACTGCTCCACGATGCCTGTCTGCCTCCTCTTCCTTCTGCCAACAGCTGAATGAACAGTGCAGGGACGCCATGAGCAGTCAGGACTGGACCTCAGCACATGTGTGATGTGACTGTCAGGCCTGATGCCTAAAACCCTGCCGCTCAGGGTTCCTCTGGCTTTGCCCAGCCCAGCCTGGTGCTGTGGTTAGACACTGGGACTCCAGGAAGAAAGGGCTGGGAGACCTGAGACATGGCCGCACAGGGAGGGCCAGCAGCTCCCGGTCCGTGGTGCTGACCCGCTGCACCGGTCCTCGAGCTGCGGCCCGCACTGTGGCAGCTGCCAGCTCACAGCTCAGTGAGTAAACCCCACGGTTCAGAGAGGACGTCTGCCTCTCAGCCCTGACATCCCAGACTGACTGGCACCTGGCCTAGGCGAGGCACTCAGACACGGTTTCCTGGGACAGGAACTAGACGTGTAACCAAGCTTCCGGTGTGGGAGCAATGAGTGCTGTGAAGCCGTGAAGTCTCCCTAGGGCTAGGCCTCTCACCAGGTGGCACACACATCTACAGGACTGTCCTGTGCTGGGTGTTCCAGGCCTGCACCATTTCCTTGTGACCTGGACACTGTATGTACACACCAGAAAGGTAAGGCCTGCAGGACTGCACTTACAGAGACAAAACACTCAGAGGCAATGAGTGTGGTGGAGTCAGACGGAGCGGGGGTGCCCAGCGCAGGCGGAGTGCAGTTAACTCTAGGAAGAATCAGATAGAGCATATTTGTGTGGGCGTCTGCAGAGAAGCATGTGTGTCCGTGCCTGGAGCTGAGCCTGGAGAGGATGAAGGCGGGATTTCAGCGCTGATGTGCTCAGATACAAGCAGTCAGACACGACACTGAACCCCAGCGAGTGTTCCTCAGTCCTGCAGAATGTCAGGAGGCAAATACAAAGATGGCGGAAGGGACAAGATGAGAACGTTCTGTGTTCTGAACACAGCTTGAAGACTGTGTTAAGTGTGCATTCTCAAGCCCCCAAGGGATGTTTGAAAGAGCAGATAGCACCAAGACCTCTGCTTACCATGTTCCCCCTACGTATAAACACCATGATAGTCTTCGTCTTAAGAATTAAGCACATGCTATGAGAATATGACAATGGCAGAACAACTGTCAAATACACTGTCACAAATGGGACATGAATGTGGTCACTCTTTGTCTTTATCTCTGTCATTCTCTCATCTGTCTCTCTCTCCTGCCTTGGAAAAGATGGCATATTTGGCATGAATACATGACATAAAGGGGCAATTCACACACCAAGCAGGGATGTGTGTATGGGATTAAGATTTCATCTGCCTCCTCAGACAGACAGCGATTTAAAACATGAATTATTGATTGCTGGAAATTTTTCATTAAGATTTTTGCAGCAGAGCTGACTGAATGTAAATAAACTGCAGAAAACAAAAGTGTAGGCAAATAGAGGGAAGAACTAAAAGGAATGTTGCTGAGGAGTATAGAAAACGTTTATTATATGGAAGAGAAGACACAAAAGGTGAATCTCTTAGAGGAAAGAATAGAAAAATAGTTAAGGAAGGACACCAGTTGCCCTGTTGTGTCCTCTGTTTTAGACATTTCGTGAAGATGTGACAAATCCATATTTAGGAATACTTTCCTTAGGAGAATTATATTCACAATTATTAGCAAGGTGAAAGTAGCAACTTCCATTAAGAAGAAATGGGCACATGACACAGATAAGCTCATAAGTGTCTCTGAACTTCTATGGGTTTGTTCAGGGTATCTACATTGTATGTTCAATTTTACTTGCAGCGAAAAATAATAGTTGTTTTTCATTTCACAAAAGGGAGACCTCCAAACCGTGTGAAAATCCTCATTTGTGCCTGTGACTCAGGGACCCCTGCAATCTCAGCACTTCATGATTCCAGTGGTTCATAGCTTCAACTCAATATTTCATTGTTTTCCCCAAACTGAGAGGAATGCAACTTCCTTTTTCTATTCTTTATTCCTTAAATCTGTATACTATGATGTAAAATAAGAGTTTCTTGGTACAAGAAACTCCTCATGTACAAGATTATGATCAGAATGATAACTGAATTTCATAATTCATTTTGTGTAATGAAAGCACAATTTTAAGTGTTTCTACAATAAGAATTGTGTCTCCTTTCATTAATATGTGTTAGAGACAACCCAATTCTCTTAGTATTGGTATAAAATACATTATTGGGAGTCAAATCAACAGAAGGAAAATTAGATATAATAATATACACATGAATATATGCTAAAGTTAAGAGATGAAGAAATAGTTAGAAGAATAAAGATTAATTAATAGTCAAGAACATAAAATGTCTAGAATACTGAGGATAAGACTTTCCCTTAATTCAAAACAATGTGGAATATAAATGGGGGCTAAAAATTTTACTCTTTGAATTATGGGTGAAAAACTCTATAATCAAAGCATACCTCCATAATATGGTATATTTGAATTTGTTAAAAAATATGCTTCTGAGGCCAGAGATTTGGGCCTGTGGCATAAGTGCCTGCCTGGCAAGCACAGGTCACGAGCTCAATCTCTGGTACCAAATAAATAAAGAAACAAAGAAAATATAAAATAAAAATGTTTCTTTTTCCTTTATTCTACTAATATTTTACATGAAAGAAAATATCTGCATGGTGGCAATTGCATGAAAGCTCAGCTGGATTGTGTTATTTTTATGGTTTCTTCCATCTGAGGTTTCCAATGTCATAGTCCGAATGTGGAAAGTCTTTGCCTGTCTAAAATTACATAGCTTTTGTTTTTATCATCATAACATTCTTAATCCCTGGATAATCAGTTATAGAGAGAGACAAATGTCAAGCATTGTTAGTTTTTCAAGTGCCACACCGGCATCTGAGAAAAGGCATATTCAGACCGTCTACATCCTATAAAGCCCGGGTCTCCTGTAAACAATCCCCTGACTGGAATTAGAGATTCCAGACATGAGACCTGATGCCCTGCATGGTGGACAGTCACTCCCTGTCAAATGGACCCAGCACCTTCCTTGGTTTGTGGAAACACAGAGCCGGAAGCTGGTACCAGGAAACAGTGCCCAGCGCCAGGGTCTGACTCCTATGGCTTCTGCTGTGCTCACCGTGCAGTCTTGCAAGGGACTGCCCGTTACTGTAGTGCTGTATTTTTGTTGTCAGATGCATCGTCATTTCATATGTCATCAATAAATGATAACTGTGATTTCCTTCTACCTTGCATTTTCCATATCTTAAAAGATTTCAGCATATTCAATGCAGATTTTTTCATACATCCATTTGATTCACCTAAATCATAGAAAATATAAGCAAAATAAATGTGCACTTCTGAGCCATGTTTGCACTCACTGTGGAGACACTTTCTGCTGCTCTTCGCTTTGCTAGTGACTTGAAAGGCTTCAGGCTCTAGTGCTTTATAAGGGACGCTCCCTCAGTGTCCCTTCATGGCTCTTCACTCTGCCAGCAGCCCTCTGAGTCTCGTGTTGGTGTCTGTTTGAACATAACAAATGCGGTCTGTGGAAAGTTCCCTGATGACAATGGGGGTTGATATCCGTCATCAGACGGCTGCTGACAGCAGAATGGCTGCAATGCAGAGAGGCCTCAGCGTTTGTTCCCACTCCGAGGAGATCTGGTGCGGCCATGACATCCACCTCTCATCCACCAAGACTGGACAGCAGAGCTGGAAGACACCACTGACGGAAAATTTGGCCAGTGCAGATTCGTGGAAATGAGAGGCAAAATGTCCATCTTGAAACCACGGAAACCGAGTGAGGTGGAGATGAGGGTGTGCAAAGAGAAGGGCAGGTGCTCCCCGACTTTTGGTGAAGGTCAGTCTCATGGCCACCTCGGAGCAAGCCCAAGATGCAAAGACCTCATTCCGGAGGGAAGAAGCCAACTCTCTCCTGAGCACAGTGAGCAGACCTGGCTTTCACAGAGCGGGGCTGCCCTCCAGGTCTTGCTCGAAGTTGTCTCCCAATCCCAGTGAGAAGGCACAGCTAGGGCTGACTTCCTCGTTTTGCAGGCAGAGAAACTGTGAGCCACTGAGCCAGAATCACTTAACTGGGAAAAGATTTGAGATTAGAATCCAAGTCTGGCTCCCAGAGGACCAGAACTTCCTACAGTGAGACCACAGAAACTTCTATTCACATTTCTTGAGATAAATTTTTTAAAAATGTTTTAATAAGACTAACAATTTTCATGGTTTCATACGTAAAGTATGAATTAATTTGTCTTACTATTATCTCATGACTTTCTAAAACTCCTTAACAGTAATAATCATGGATTAAAAAAAACATGAAGAATATAAGGCCCAACCATAGTGCAAGTGGCAGCTTTGCTGAAGCAATTCGAGCATGCCCTGGCCTTTCTCTCATCTTGGCTGTGGCGGTTAATTCCTCATCATGAGCAGCCATGTTGCCCGATTCTCTCTCCTCTCAGGTAAAACACCAAGGCTGTTTCCCTCACTGTATCTACTCCACTCATGTTAAACCAATCCAAGTTCTTTTCTTACTTATCATTTGTTTTATTACTGTTCTTATAAACTGACAGACATAATGGTGCCCACTTACCACGTGCAAAGCAGTTTCACGGTGTGCATGGTTGGGCGGTGAATGAGTCCAGCTGACCAACCTGAGCGTTCACCTCGCTGCTCACGGTCTGGGCGCAGTGCCTGCAACCTTCTCAGCAAGATTCTGGATCACAGAGCACTGGGAATACCCGGAGCTGCCATGCTGTGTGACATCCCTCTCCTGTTATTCCTCCTGTCTTGCTGACATTTCGTCTCCTTTGACCAACTTGTCCCCACTCTGACTTCTCCAGCACCCGACAGTTTGGTATCTTTCTTGAGAGGAAATTAAAAACCAGCTCTCCAGTGTCAGCCGTAGAGGCCAACCACAACCCACAACTCCTGGTTCTCCCTTCCTGCCTGCTGCGGCCTCGACCCCCAACTCCCCGAGCGAAGCCCTGGTCAGATCCAGGGGAAGGGGTGGGTGTGGAGGAATTGTGGCTCCAGGATTCCAGGGGTTCCAGGTGCACAGTCCACAGTGTTCAGTACTCAGTACTCCTGCAGGGTTCCTGGATCTCTGGGGAGCCGGAACTCTGACACCTCAAATGCCTCATGTCAAACGAGGATGCTGCATTTAACCTGTTTACCCTCTGGAATAAATAATCGCTAGACTTGAACCACCCCATGACTGCTTTTAACACCTAACAGATACAACATGTACGCAAACAACCATTTCACATCTCAGGAAATATTGAGGAGGAAGTGTTCGGTGCAGACACAGGTCACGGGGACGTTTCCAGCCTGCTAGCTGCAGAGTCTGAGCACGTGTGACTGGCAAATGTGGGGCGCTGACGCCAATGTTTTGGGGGTGCACCCTGTAAACCTACTTTGACCACCGGCTACATTATTCCCAAACACAACAATGAATAAAAATGAAGGGTTATAGAAAATACGAGACAGCACAGCATTTGGGTTCAGGGGTAAATATAAAATATTTAAATATTTTAAATAATTAATGTATTTTCCTAAAGGGAAAATTTATCAGTTTCTGCGTCTAAGTATTATTCACTGTACATAATTCAGGGAATGAATTTATTTCCATACACAAAAGGTAGGTAAATTTAATTTCCATCGCATTGTATTTTATGTACTGAGTAAATATTCATTAATCAACTACAATATAGAAGTCCTCACACTAGTTTGGAACATGAGGATGCGCACAGGCTGGCTCTGAGGTCAGGGCTGGACATAAAAACTCCTGAAAGATAGTTTTATGCTGTGGGAAAGTGAGGACAAAATATCACTAATGGGTTCTTTCAAATCATTTAGACTACTATGTACTGGGTCTGTCCTGGGGCCTCCGATTAAAGGAAAAGGGGATCACACAGTCTAATACATGCTAATGGACAATAATTAACTACAATTACTAAAATACAAAAGGCTATGAGTCAGATGGCCATAGTGCAAAGAAATAACAAGGGGGAAGATCTGATGGGGACCATTTAAAAGGGGGAGATGCAAACGTGATGGGAACCTAGCCATGGTAAAGCAGGTGTTACAGGCTTTTGTTCTGAGTAATATGAAAATAGACAGAAGAGTCATGTATATATGCATATACATGTATGTAATAATTTTGGAGTCATTAAATGAAAGGGAAATTAAAATTCTAAATAAAGCCTGCCCAGAAGAGAGCCTGCCCAGAGAACCTGCCAAGGATGCCTGCCAAGACCCGGAGGACCTATCTGTGTCTGGACAAGCCTGATCACAGAACACTCCTTCTTTGTGTAAGCTTGTCTAACACATGGCCTTAAAATGTAACTTGAAAGGCTCCTGGTGTAGCCCCTGCCTTTACTGCCTTGCATAGCTGATGACCTTGCAGTGTAATTTAACAGGTAACAGGACCTTCCTTCCTCTGTATAATCCATGCTTTGTATGACTGATGACCTGGCAATGTAACCTAAAGTGTTTAAATCCCCTTAGCAACCCATGATGTCACCCAATCGTCTAATCATACCGCACCAAACCTACCTTTGTGTCTCCCACGTGCTCTTCCCATAAAACCCCAGAACCCCACTGGGCGGGGCTGACTCTTTGGGAGAGATCCCAGTCAAGCTCACTGGTGAAATAATCTGCCCCTTAACCTCCTTGCTGCTGTTTCTTCCCACATTCAGTCTGTTTTCCATAAACACATAGCTTGAAATTTACCAAAGCTCCGTGAAGGATACCCAGCAGGACTTGAGGAGAAATCTTCTTTCCCCAAGTCTCAGTGTGTGTGGGGTGGCCCAGGAGCAGGGGTTTCCACCTCATCCACTCATGGGGTGGTGCTCCAGGGCACTAAGGCTCAGGAAAGTCAGGGGCTGGACACTCGTCCCCCGGCTGCTTCCTCACTGGCAGCAGAGGTGGGAGTCCACGGCCGAGACTGAGCCTCTCACAGATGACTGACTCACAGTGCAAAGGAAGACGCTTGCTTGGAGCTTTATACAGCTGGTTCCCTTCAAAACCTGAGGTAGCCTGAGAGTGAACTTGTGCTTTCAGCACCTCACATGAGCGTTTGGGAATCTGATTTCTGCCATCATTTTGGCATTAAACGTAAGCTATCGTGTAGTTCCTGTAGGTTGAAAGACCACTCCATTACTGTGGTATTGATTAAGAACCAACAGGTTGCAAGCCCTCATGTGTACCTCAAGGACTTCGATTTAATTATATTATTAACAGTGGCAACCGGGCAGGGCGGTGCACACACTGTTGACGGGCTTGCACTGCTTGAGTGAAGAAGTTTACTGAACGTGAAGAAGTATCTGCTTGGAAAACATTTTATTAGCACAAGAAATCAAGCAGTCACGTGATTAATTACCCAAAGAATGTGGAAATCAAAAACCCATGAAAATCCATGAAGAGCTGCTCTCTCTTTAATGAATTTATGTCTCGGTGAACAACAAGAGCAGAGAAAATGAACACATGCCCCTCTCCCCGGAGAGCTCCTGGGGCAGGAACCAGAAGCACCAGACAGGCCGGGGTCTCAGGGAAGTTGGAAGCAGAGAAGAAACAGCCAGAGAAACGCAATCTCACCCTAAAGGAAGCAAAGTGTCCAAAGGACCAGTCTGCTTTCCATGACTGCATTTATAATTAAAAACAAATGCCTTAGAATGCAGAAGATAGAGCATGAACTAACTTTTGACATCTTTCCTTCTACTCTTGGCTGCCTTTCCATTCATCAGTGCTCCGTATCTATGACAAACAAGGAGTTTGCTTTTATGGTTTGTGTGCATGGGGGGAGGGGATGGCTCTGACTCCTAAAGACCATGCAAGAGGCGGCATGCTGGAGAAAGTAGCTCAGGTGAGACTGGACAGGGCGCTGGGGGGAAAATCACAGGAAGAGCTCCTGGAACAACTCCACCCAGTTCACATTCAGACCAGCATGGACTCTTGTTCCTACTCATGTCTGCAGACTACTGGTTACTAAAGTAAATATTTGCTTCCTGTAAGTTGCCAGGAGCTAAGAAATCAATGTAAATTAATATTAAGTGTTAAGCTAAAGGTATTTTGGAAGTTGTGTTTATAACAGCATATATGATTTTTCAAAATATTGATATGATGTTTTCATTGGCCTTCAAACCAAATAAACAAAGTTTAGTATGAATACACACACACACACGTATATGTATATGTATATGTATATGTATACGTATATGTATATACACATATATATATACAAGTATGTGTCCATACATAGGTATACATGTGTGTGTGTAATAGAACAATGATTATAAGGCATATTGTGATCTAAATTTGTTGAATTTGGCATACATAAAGCAGATTAAGAGAACTGTAGGAAATAAATCTGCAATCATTTAACTTCTCGTGTATGGATTAAAAACTGATGGTCAATTTCACACCAGCTGAATTAAATCAGCATGATGGTGAGTAGATGGTCCACCTGAGGAAAGTTGCCAGTGTAAATAGAGATTTGCAGAAGAAGAGCGAGGTGTTGTGGGTTTCTCCATGTGTTGCTGTTTCAGCCGTTGGTCCTCCTGGAGGAACTCATCCTCACTAGCTTCCCCAGTGTGACTTTGACCATTGTCATCAGAGGAGCTCGGGACCTTGTTGGTGAGAGTGCCTGTGGTTCACCCTGGGGAGCTCTGGTCCTTACATCAAGCATCGCTTCCTGGCTCCGGATGGGAAGACGTGTGCCATTTAATCTCCAGGACAAACTTGTTGTGCTGGCTTCCTGGCATGTACTGAACTGTTCTTATCATCAGAGGAGCTTGGGACGTCTGTGCCGCTGAGGATGGCTGTGGTGCTTTTCAGGACAGTCCCCATCCTTATTATGAGCATGACTTCTCGGCTCCAGCGTAGAACCCTCACAGCCCAGCTCCTTTACCCTCCTGGGATAGACTTTCTAGCTTCCACCTCTGACCTTTGGGTCTTCCCAGCACAGATCCATAAAACAGACTGGCGTGAGCCCTTCTTGTGGGCTCTAGACCTCCAGCTGGACTCATGGGCACTGTCATGGGCTCTAGGTTTTCATCTGGACTCATGCAGGACATTGCTGTGGGATCCAGGCCCTTGGCTGACTATTCTGGGTCTTTAGTGCTGTGGACAGATTTCCTGCACTTTTTGTGTTTAACTCTGGGTGACCATCATAAAATAATATTATAAATTCTGTGTCCTGATTCTAACTTTTCTCCTCCCAAGCCCTGACTACAACATCTCCCTATTTATTTCAGGAGGTCAGAAGAAGATGAGCACAGAAAAATATTAAAATAGCTTCGGAAAAAGATTGTGCTTATATAAAAAATACATTGCACTTATCCAAAAGACAGAGAAGTTGTAAGAAATTTAGAAAATAATATGTTTGCTAGGTAGTGTAAGTAATCAGGGGGGAAAACTGAACATTTAAAATGTCGAAATTAAAAACAGTCGGTAAGGTTGTTCTTTTTTCTCTAGAGAATGCATTTTAAAAAAATGACTTCCAACACAATTTCATTTGGCAAATTTCAGGTGCCACATGGATTTCAGATAACCCGAGTGAACTGTGGGATCCCCACTGTCCTCCAAGAAGCTCAAATGCTCCAGTCCCTTTACTTGTAGGGACAGCGCAGGCCCCCCTGTGCGGGTCCAGCCAGAGCCACAGACAGGGTGACCGCTGGATCCTTGGACATTACTGCACTTGGGGGACTTCACCTTTGGATTTGAAAATGAGCCCCGACGGGTGACATCTTCCTGCTGCTTCTCATCTCATGCCCCTGTCCAGTTCAAGTCTGCCTGCTGGGGAAGCTAGAGGCGGAGGGCAGCAGCCAGCGGGGCCTTGGCTGGGAACCCAGACCGGCCCCGTGCGGGTGTGGTATGCCGCTCAGGTCCTCTGGACCTCACAGTCCTGCTCCACAGAAAACAAGCAAACAGAGTCAAACATCATCATGGACATTTCCTACCTGTCTCATGGAAAAGTGTGCAGTTCAGCTTGGGCCTAAGAGCAGAGCTCTGGATGAATGCAGAAGAGGGAAGGAAAGAAAAATGAGAGCAAGGAAAAGAAGAAAGAGAACGAGGATGAGGGGGGAGGAGGAGGCAGACTGAAGGAGGGGAAGACCCCAGTGGCACTGAAGACTACAGTGCAGGAAACAGGAAAGCAATAATCCTGGAAAGGTTGACCCTGTAGCCAAAAAGTGAAAAAATATTACCAATAAAAATAATCATCCACACTGGGAATAAATTGAGGATTTGCTATTTCTGGGCAGTAGCTTCAAGCTTCATGTGTGCGATCCCTTTTCATGCTTAGTGCATGTGACATAATCACCCACTTGTGGGCAGGCAAAGGGAGACTGTGGGAGCAGAAAGGCCTGCGTGTGGGAAGGCTGACTCAGGTCCCTCCCTCCCACCATATTAGACTGATTCATAAGTGGATTGTGCAGAATGGTGGCTTTCGTTCTGTCCAAGGTAAAGATCTAAGCCAATCGATGGTGAATCGACCAGGAACACCCATGTCCACCCGGTGGGCCTGGCACGCAGGGCTGGGAACTCTCCTCTGGTCTCCTCTGGTTAAATCACTGTGCTCCTCACTCAGCACCAGGCGCAAGGCCCCCAGGGTCCAGAGCTCGGCCCATGGGCTACTCCACACCACCAGCGACCCCACGGGGACAATCCCACACTCGTCTCCAGCGCTGCGGTCAAGTCCCTAAGGAACACCGTTCAGCTCCCCACTGCTCCCCTGAATCCCGAAGACAGTTTTCTAGAGAATGCAGTTTTCCTTGAAGGGTGGACCTGTATCCCCACCTTCGGTGCTGTGCAGGCCCAGTGAGTGCAAATCCAACAAAACCCCAGGCAGGAATTTCTTTTCACGGGAGGAAACATAAAAAGAAGTAGGTGTGAATGATGATCTCATGTCGGAATTTTTTGAGTAGCTTAAAAGGAATTAAAATGAGAATATTGAGATTCTGAGACATAAGAGGGCTGTGGGCGTGTTTGTACCAAATCCCTGCAATGACCATGAGCGTCATGTAGTTCAAACATGTACTAATAAAAGTAAAAATTAAACACAGATCTAAGGGTTTCTCTGAAATGTGAGAAGATGAGAATATTGTGGTTCACGAGTGAATGGGATTTCCATTAACAGAGGCGCATCGGTCTCAGGTTGGTGTTCTCTACTCACTGAAAGTAACACGAAGTTTTACTGCATTGCGTCTTCTTAATCATAGTTGGCTTCTGCACAGCCTTTTGTTTCCCCGCCTGCCTGCCTTTATCTCTTTCTTTTCCTCTCTTTTTTCTTCCTTCCAAGGCAGAAGACATCAGCACTTTTGCATTGTCACACAGTTTTGAATAATGCATTGTTGTATTTTCTCCGTTGTCTGATTTAAACATGGCGGAGAAGTTGACTGTGGAATTCTCTGTATGACCTGATGTTTCTTCCCAATGTCTTAAGCAATCTCATGGCCATTTTGTGTCACCAAAGATACGGATAAAGAACAGGTCCCTCTCATCCTCAGAGGCGGGGCGAGCTGTGGAGCCACCCGAAGAACGTGCTGTGAACAGGATTCTCTGGCGAGCTCCGAGACGCCCTGCCCTTTCCTAAGGAGAGCGAGGGCCCGATCCTGGCATGGCCACGTTCCCCTTGCTCTTCTGCCCTCGTCCTGCGCAGGGCTGCGTGTGGTGTCCGGGACACCTCTGCCAGGAAGCCAGGGGCGCAGAGATGAACGAGGACCCGAACTGCAGGGTGGCGCTCAAGCACTTGGGCTGCCATCTTGCTTCTTGGAGCTGGGACCTGTAAACCACTATCACTGAATCTGCCACTCAGACTTTCTAACACACATGAGCAGTGTGTAAACAAAGCACTTCTATTTGGGGAGAAAGATCGACTTTTGATGAAAATGGCATTTATAATCATTTCACCTTAACTATGCTGGGCCTTGCAGGCAGAGTTAAGGGCATTTATGAAACGTGTCACATTAAGCATAGATGAGGAACTGGTGTCATTCGTGTAGACCGTGCTATAAATTATACGTGATGGTGATCTGTGCACCACCCTCGTGTCCTGGACCACAAAGCCCCACGGCGTGGTACCCAGGCTGGATCTGCTGCCTGAGCTCCTAAAGCCGGGCAGGCTGCTCCAGGGCACCAGCCAGCAGCCGTCCAGTCTGGACTCGAAACCGGCCGTGCCTGTCTCTCAGATCAGGGCTCTGCACCGAACTTCCTCTCTGTGACATTTGTTCCTCTATAGATTTAAACCACTCTAGTTGCCAGTTGGTAAAGAATAATGCGTCTCAACCAGTGTCATCTCCAACTGGAAGAGGATAAACTTCTGTACAGAGAGAATCCAGTAGATCACTTGGCAAAAGGAAACATAAAAGAATAAGTAGGACAATAAATCAGCAACATCTTAGTTCTGGTTGTCACGCATCACTCAGGAAAACGTGACGCTGTCTGGAGGCCCACGTCGCCTGCTCTGGGAATCACGTAGAAAAGGCCCTGCTCCCTGCTGAAGTTCGGTGTGCAGTGACAGCAGATCCCTCTCGTCAGGCCGGGGTGTGGGATCAGCTGCTCGGTGACAACGCCCACAGCCTCTGCACAGCTTTCCCTGTGCCGGGCTCCCTTGGCAGTGAGGAGACCAACCCACTTTAAGTTAGGAACATGACAAGGTTGGGTCTGTGAACCAGGGATGCTGTTTTTAAAATGACTCTAGAAACACAACAGGCTCTATTGTGAAAAACAGAGTTTTAAATTTAATTATATCAAACAGTTTTAGAAATGCACTCCCCTCTCTTGTTGGGGCCATTTGCAAGCCCTGGAGCCTGGGCCGCGTGCACCCCACTGAAGAGAGAAAGATGGAGGCAGGGCTGTGATGGGGAGATGGGGCTGAAACCTGCAGACCTCTGCAGCGATCTGAGCATGCAGTTAGTGGGCCGCTTTGTCAGCCTCAGCGAGGGACATAATTTACTGAACCTGAGAAGGCAGCCGCTGGGCAGCTGTAATCACCCTCAAATTGATGAGCGCTGAGAAGGCCAGGCATCGGAATGAGCACGCCCAGGCGCACAGCTCCTGAGCTGCTGATGACCCAGCATGCCTGTCTCAGCTGATTCCTCTTGATTGCTGCCCATGGGGAGGGCGAGGCGGATCGGACTCTAGGAGGCTGAACTCCAAGCGCAGGACAGTCAGTGTCCACTCCCTTGCAGACAAGCTGGTCACAGGATGTCATGGGGTGGTGCTTTTCAATGTTAATTTTATCTTTCTTTTAGGAGAACTGTGTAAATGAGAGGATTTCAAGACTACAAAGACAAACACGTAATATGTTTGCTGTCACTGTGTGGGCTTTTGAGCCCTTTGCTCTTCACTTCTCACTTTTTGCACAAACAACACCCCATGTGCAGGGCAGGGTGGGCTGAGTGCACCTGTGTCACATTGTTCCAGGGGACGATCTCAAGGACTCTTGTGTAGAAAACTGGCAAACCCAGACCCACTGTGTCGTTCATTGCTATTTTGAAGTTACCACATTCACGAAAAATCTTTAAATTTGTATCTGTACATAATTTCCACATTCCTGAGATTACCTATTAAGGAATTAGAGGGCAGAGAGGCAGATCATACATTACTGTCCTATTTCTGCAAACCTCGACAAAATTTAACTGTTGTCATTCAACATGTCTTTGAAGATAAAAATCGTGGTTGTTCTTCCGTTTGAAGATACTATGACGAAACTTTGGAGGGTAGAGGGGTTCTAGGGAGGACCCGTCTCTTCAATAGCCTACAGTCAGAGTGAAGGTCACAGACTTTTTCTTACGCCATTCATTCGTTCCTTCCTTGTACACGGATGGGCTGGCACCTCCCATCTCCCCAGACTCAGACAGCTGCAGGATCCAGAAGCGCAGCCTAAAGAAACAAGTGAAGGAACCACCTGCCCTGTGGTAATTCACTGAAGGACAGCGGAACTGTGACTGCTAACGCACGAGGCGTGAAGCTGACGCCTGGTGGGGAGAAGCAGCACCCACGGGCAATGGGGTAGGGAGACCAGCAGAAGAGAAGACACTTGGAAGAAAGGGAGCTCGGGACAAAGCACCACAGCATATCCACCCAGCACCTAAGGGTGAAGACCTACACCAGTAGCTGAGAACAGAGCACATTAGATTCCAGGTGCAAAACTTTATTCTTAAACTAAAAAATTGTCTCTAGAAACTTCTCTGAGAGCTGTGAGAAGCCGGGAAGGTGGCATGTGGGGAAAGGGCAGCGTTAGGGACAGGCCGGGCCCCTCCCTCACTTGTTCCACCCACGGGACCTTACAGGGTGACACGAAGAACAGGTGACACTCTGGACGACTCCACCTAGGGGGACCCAGGCCTGATCCTGACCACAATGCCAGCAGACAAGCACCAAGGGAGAACCGGAGCTGTGCTCAGTATCTGTGTCTTACTTACATTTTTCTATCTAAAATTCCCTAATTTGTAACTATTTCCCCTATGTGAAATGAAGTGGCTTTTTACAGAATAAAAAATCTCAAAAATTGAACGTTACAAGATTTAAATTTCTGTCCCATACACAAATCTGCATGATTTGGGTCTACATGAACTGTTAAGGAAATCGACGCATCCATGAAACTCTGGACTGAGCCCACGGCACCAGCAGCTGCAGCAGGAGGCATGACACACGCCAGCTGGAGCCACGCATGCGCAGGGCCACAGGGTCACCTCAGCAAGGGGCCAGGCGGCCAGGGACCATGCACCCTCAGCCCTGGAGACAGAGGGCTTCGGACTCTGTCTCACGTCACTGTGTCAACAGACAGGCCTCACCCAAGGCTCACGCAGAGGCAGCGAAGGGATTGAGGTTTCTGTCTTCCTAGTTTACAAAGTGTAAGTTGTGAAGAAAACATAGTAATGGCTTCCAGGGGTTAAAATGCATTCAACAGTTATTGGGCTACAACCACTGCACTTCTGAAATTTTAAATGCGTTGTTACTAGGTTTACCATGCCTTTGTAAGTATCTAGCTAGGAGATACAGTAGAAAAATATGCATGTAGCTATATAATAAACATAATCAACGTGTAATAATAATTTGTTTATAGTATCTCTATGTACACAGAGAATATAGCAATTTCAATACCATATCTTTATAATGGCAGGCCACCACCCTATTACCATGTGACATTACCCCAGCTTCACATGATTGAAACTCCAGGACAGTTTAATTGAATTTAGTTGAAAACGATGCATGGAAGTAGAGATCTGTCTGTGCTGAACTGTGCAGCCAGGGATGCTGAGAGCAGGTCGGAGGACAGCTCGGAGTCCTGCTCCCCGGTGTCAGTGGCTGTGATGACGCAGTTACCGGCTTTTGGAAAGAACAGGGTGGGCAGGGAGCATGGGGCCCTGGGCTCAGAGTGGGGCTGGCCCTGAACTCTGGGGGATCCCTGGGATCTGTGGGTGGGTGGGCGGGTGGGCATCCGAGGGGCGTGCGGTTTCAGAGAGATGTTTGCTGAAGAAACTATGTGTGAGTGGGGTCCCTGGCCGGCAGTAGAGCTAATACAGAAGGACAACTCTCCCCGGTTCCAAGCAACAGGGAACAGGTCATTAATCTCCACCCTAAAGAATGGAACTTTGTGTTCACTTAGGGAATCATAATGGGAATAGCTTAACGACCTTGAAATATACTACTGGCATTTTGCCAAATTTTAACCGTTTCCTCTGGTGCCCCAGAGCAGCACATGAGGGGTCCAGTCAATGCCCTAGCAGGACATGGGGAGCCGTCCCAGCAGGGTGCGGACCCGCAGTCACCACCACAGCCTGAGCCCAGCTTTGGGGGAGTGAGCAAGCCTGAGGTTAAGGAGAGGGGAAGGCGCCCCCGTTCCTGGCAGATAAACCCCTCACGTGGCTTCTGTGCATCGGAAGCACGATGAGGAGCGTGTTCCTCCCCAGCGCCCCGACGGATGACTGCTACAGCGGCGCGACCTCACGGCAGATGTGAGCGCCCTGGAGGGCAGGTGCTGACTAAGTTCAGCAGGAGGACAGATCGTGCCAGCGGCTCCGCAGCCTCTGCCCATGGTCTGGGCCGTGGGGACAGCGGAGGCTGGTGACGGCAGTCGCAGGGATGGAGCATCTGCTCAGCCCAGCCCAGGGAACGTTCTGTCAAGGGTGACAAGTGACCTCCTTTACCTCATGTGACTCGAGTTAGTGAATGTATTTCATTGTGAGTGTCATACTTGGGTTTGCAAGGCAAACAGTTCAATACAGGACACATAATTGACTGAATTATTTTACAATAGACACCCAAAGAATCAAACATGAAAAGTGAGGGAAATCTGGCCACATACTAGGGACCCCAAAACACCCAGCTGAGGGCCTGGATCCCACAGCAATGTCCTGCATGAGTCCAGCAGAAGACCTAAAGCCCATGACAACGCCTTCCGTAAGTACAACTGGAGGCCCAGAGCCCACAACAATGACTCATGCTAGAGAGTTTCACGGCTCTGCTCTGGGAAGGCCCGGAGGTCAGCAGTGGAAGCTAGAAAGTCTGCACCAGTGGGCTGAGGGTTCTGCACTGGAGCCAGGAAGCAACACTCGAAGTAAGGACCAGAGCTCCCACTAGAAGTATCACAGCTGTCCTGAGCCCCTTCAGTGATGAGAACAGCCCAGTCCACATCAGGAGGCAGTGTGACGAGCTTCTCCTGGAGACTGAGCAGCACGCACCTTCCCCTCCGGAGCCAGGAAGCGGTGAAGTGAGGACCAGAGCTCCCCCAAAGTGAACCGCAGCCATTCTGAGCCACAGCAAGGTCACGAGCTCTTCCGAGGATGAGAACAGCTGAGTTCATGTCAGGAAAGAAGCTAGACAGCTCCTCCAGGAGAACCCACGGCAACTGGAGGTCCAATAGCACCAGGGAGGACCAGCAGCACCACGGAGGACCAGCAGCACCA
Source organism: Dolichotis patagonum (assembly GCA_004027295.1). Taxonomy (NCBI): domain Eukaryota; kingdom Metazoa; phylum Chordata; class Mammalia; order Rodentia; family Caviidae; genus Dolichotis; species Dolichotis patagonum. The sequence goes on along the minus strand of PVJX010003218.1, from coordinate 85,326 downwards.
CTTCTCCCTCTGCAGATCTCCTCTTCTTCATGCCGCTGGCAGCATCCTCTATGGGACCTTTGTTCCCGCCTCAGCCTCCTCCCGAGGGACTGAGGAAGACGAGGAGGGCCAGTGTGGCAGTGAGCGCCCTGAGAAGCTTTGTTTTGGCTTTCGAACCCTGCAATGCGGGCTCCGCGTTGATGTGCTGACATGTGTCAGTCAGGCAGCAGCTCTCGACCCACAGGATCCGCAGCCATGGGCCACTCCTGCTCTGTCTCGTATTCCGTGCGGTGTCACTTATGACAGTCACAACCTACCACAATTCGGGACAATGGAAGGCTCTGCTTGAGGACTGACCAAGAAAGTGGGTTACCAGGGCGGAGAAGTGTCACCGCAGAGATCTCTGGAGAGTCCCTGTGAGCCCCCCGCAGGCCAGGGTCTGGAGCCAGAGGAATCACAAGAGCACAGCTGTGTTAGGAAGTGGCTGGTTTCATCTACGTGGGTCCCTGAGCGTCTGCACAGGAGGCCTGTGCTTTGCTGATGCCCAGGGAATTCTCCTGAGAATCAGAGCTGGTTCTAAGGTACGAAGACCATCGCCTGTGCCCACGCCGCCACGGGGTGCATGTCCTGGAACACGGAGTGCAGTGGCCGGATTCCTGCATGCAGTGTCATGCTACAGTACCAGAAGGGAAGTCATCGGCCGGCCACACAGAAATGCGGGTCTGCCACGCTCGTCACAGGTATGTCCCTGTGTCCTCCTACGTTTCCTCTGCAGGGCAGAGTCAGTCCTGTCCGTGAGGACCTCAGGGAAGGCCTGCGGGCATTAGCAGCATAGACAGCAGGCCAGCTGGCTGCCAGCAAAGGCCGCCTGGGAGCCCGGGACCCACAGCCTGGGCCACACACATACACATTGCTGGGAAGACAGCGCTGCCCGCAGGGCGGAGGGGTGCACCTTCCCCCAGCTGGAAGCTGAGCCCGCTGCGCTGACAGGAGCCTGTTGTTAGCTGAGGCTACAGTGGCTTCTCTGGGCCAGGTGTCCCCAGCTCGAGGATAGCAGAGCAAGGCTTCTCAGCCCTCTGCCGGGTTGCCACTAGCTGTCCTTCTCACCTGCCAGGGACAGGGGACACAGGCTCCACTCAGAGCAGTCCGGGTGCAGGGCAGCGCTGACCACTGGGGAGGGGACACGGACCAGCAGGCTGCACTCCGGCAGCTGGCACAGTCCTGCAAGACGCGGGGGGGGGGGACCTGCCGCTCCTGTCCACACCCTGTCCCAGCAAATGACGCAAAGAGCTGTGTTAGGTATCTGCTAAAGAAACAAAGGAACAAAGGGAAAAATTCACTGCCCCTCAAAAGTTAAAAGTGAATGGAAAAGCAAAGCAATGAGTTAGAAAATTAGGTTTCTAGGGATCAGGTAACAGTCGTACGGCGTGTAAGGAAGGAAGCCATGCTGGGTGCTCTGAATGGAAGGGCAGATCCTGGTCTCCAAAGCTAAAGGTCCTTGCTGAGTGCTGACACTAACAGTGAAGGGACCGTGTCACAGTGGACCACGTGCACCCACACGGAGCAGCAAACTCCTAGAAGCCAAATCTTGGAAGCAGCCGATGTGTCCATCCATAGATGAATGGATAAAGGAAAAGTGCTATTTACACACAATGGAGTATTGCTCTGCCGTAAAGAAGGATAAACTGGAGTAATTCATAGGAACACAGGTGCGCCTTGAGACCATAATGTTACCTAAAATAAATCAGACACAAAGATGACATATTACACATGAGAATATTAAATATGAGAAACCCAAAGTATAAGTAAAGTACAAAATAAAATACAGAACGTAGGAAGATGTATCTTTCTCACAGGGGAAGGGGATCACGATATGGAGGAAAGGGAAGAAGGATAAAGTTTAAGAAATAGAACCCTCCATCCTCCACAGGAACGCGATGGCTCCGTACTGCACACAGACAGTAAATAAGAATGAAAACTGACAATCTCCATAAAAGAGGCATCGAAGCAGTGTTTTAGGCATAATTAGAATTCTACAAAAAACTGAATCAAAGCAATGAACAGGTATTTCATACCCAAACACACACTATGCAGACCTCTCCAGACTTTTCTCTGTATTCCTCAGCATCACTTCAACAACTCACAGTATATTCTTCAACCATGTTGGCAGTAAGATTTTTAAAACACAGAATTCTTATAATGCTAAAGATGTACTAGAATACACAAAATAAAATACAATCTTCCTTAAATCATAAATACATAAGGGGATATTTCAAGAAGATCTGCTTTTGCTATTTTTTCTATGCTTTGAAAATCCAAGTATGAATGAAAATTGGAAATCAATCACTGAGAATTTTATTCACCTTAGATTGTAAAATAAAATGACTTACTAAAAAGACAAATTCACTCGAGTTAACTCTGCACACAAGCACTTCCAATCTTAGTCTCCAAATTCCAGAGTCCATAGGTTTTTCACTTTAATGTTTCTGCCTGGTTTTTCCCATGGTTTGGTTGTGGCTTCTCCTCAGAGATGTGTGAGTGGGAAGTTTGGTTGCAAATGTGGGGCCTTGGGGAGTCGGTGGACCACTTAACAGCTAGGACATCGTGGGGGTCACTGGCCGCTGCCCCAGACACTCTGTGGCCCCAGCTAGTTTCTGTGCAGTGAGTGAGGGCAGGAAGCCTGCCCCGTGCATTTCTCAGCAGCTTTCTCTATCGCCGAGCAAGCTGCCCTTCTGTGACACCCTCTGACCTGCTGTCCGTGGCTGCAGGAGCCCTTTTTGGTCAAACTATGAATTAAATAAACCTCTTTGGTCCCTGTGTTACCTGAAGTATTCAATTGGAATACCAGAGAAGGGACAAATACAGTCTTCCGTGAGCAATCTATGTTCATCGTTGAACCTACTTAAGGAACATTTTAAAGTAAAGAAACCTGAATGATTGGCTCGTCTCTTTAACTGTGGTGTGACTCTACTTCCCAGTGTACTGCAGACCTGTCTCATCCTTCGCTTAGCCAATCCTTTCATCTACCCCGTAAATGAACCTTTTATCCCCAGTGATCCGGATTGTAAAAAGTGATTTTAAAACTCAGTGCGGTCCTAAGAGTCTTCCACAGAGGCCTGCAGTGTCCCTGAGACGCACCAGGACTCTGGCCTGGGGTACGGTGTGCTCAGAGGTGAGGTGACACCCTGTGTGGAGCTGCCGGAGGCCCTGGACATCTCACAGTAGGGAGACACCAGATAAGAAAGGGGTCCAGGATCCACAAGGAATGGAAAGGAAAAGAATGCAAAGATCACTTCTCCAAAAAGCCAGAACCTAGAGGATGGGAAGTCAGTGGCAATCTGCACCATTGCCGATGTTTGGCTGCTTTATCTCAAATACTGCCAGGGATTATCCTCAAAGTAAAGACAAAATCTGTAACAGGAAAAACTCCTGGCCAGTAATAAGAGTAAAACACACCTGCCAAATGAATACCAAGATGTCATTTGATACAAGAGGTTCTTAGATGAAATCAAATAGAAAACACTGTACATGGCACTGAGCGCCTTCAGTGTTGGGTTTTCTGGCAAGAAAGTGTACATGTAATTACACGTGACTTCCCTGAGGGTGTGCACTGCTCAGGGAACGCACCAGCGAGAACGCGCGCGCGCGGGAGTTTCCGAGCACCAAGCACATCGCTGTGACCCCACGGCGAGCAGTGAGCCAAGGTCCCTTCGAGTTCGCTAACAGTTCTCAGCATGCATGCAAAGCACTCCCAGTGGACATTTTATTTAAGTAACAACTCTGGGAAAGAGGCGGAGCATGTTTTTGTACCCTGGGTGTTTTCCAAAGGAAGCTGAAAGGGCGTGTGAGACGCCTTTGTCTGGGAGAAAAGGAGGTAAGTTAGACGCTCATCTGCGCAGCCTTGGGCTGCTGGCTCCTCGCTGCAGACCTGACGCTCAGCAGGCAAGGAAAGCCCCTGAAAGAAGGCCTCTGCCGCCCTGGAGGAGGCATCGCAAAGGGCGTCTAAGGTCTTTGCCATTAGGCCGGCTGCACACCATATCTACTGTGCATGTTTGACACATACGGCACTGCACAGAAGGCCAGGGACACACTGAGGGGACCGAACAGAACTTTCATTCAAGACCAGTTAAATGAAGAGAAACCTCAGGCAAATATTCAATTAATACAGTTATTTAACGACAGCAATTAGGTTAAAAGTAATAACACAACTTGACTCCAATATTTGTTTTTCTTGAATTCATAAAGAATGACACTGATACATTCTAAATTTGAGATTCCCCATCTTTAGTTTTTCAATTAAAAGATTGAATGCTAGTTATTCTAAAGTTACAAATAACTAATTAATTTACCTAGTTAGTTATGGTGTGAACTCACATCCTAGTGCAATGCAGACCTGTGCTAACTCTTACCGTCACTGTTCCTTCCATCATCTGTATTAAATGACGCCCTTGTCCCCACAGGTGATGCCTGGCACAGCTTTTCCTGTGCTGGTTCCGCATGCCAACCCATATATTGGCATAGCCCTCGCGAGCAACTTAAAACTAGTTAAAAGTCTAACATAGTACAAATATGTAGAAGAAGCCCCATCAGAGGTTTCTTCTAGAATGAATGCATAATCAGAAATTTCTCCAAATAAAAGGAAGACATTTCTGCAGAATCTCCTTCTGCTAACAGCGCTAAGGGAAATGTTTTTATTTTCAGTCTTTGCATTGCAAACAAAGGAAATCCTAAGGGTGACCACCATGTCTGTCTGAGCCTTAAATCAAACACCTGGACACCTCGAGGTCCTGGTCCCTGCAGGGCACTCCTGCTCCTTATGTCCCCACAGGGAACTTTTGTAGCACCATCACGGTCCCTCCCATGGATGCTGAGTGGAATAAACCGCGAAGGCTGAAGACCACAGGTGCTTAGCCCATACCCACACTCATTACCTGGCAGTGGGGAGGACACAGGTATGTTTGAAGAGTTCCCTAGTGGCTCCCATTGCACGCTCAGATGAGATGTGAGATTAAACCCGGCAATAGCATTTCCATTTTCCTGTCTTTCAGCTGCTTGCAGTAAGCATCTACCTTGCTTTGTCATGCAGCATCTTCTACGTGAACAGAATCCTGGCATACCACAATGCACACTGCTCCTTTGCTAGGCCTGTTTCCCCAAGGCAGTGTGCCTCTGCCTCCCCTGATCTGCACGTGGGCCAGCCTGTGTGTTCTTCTCTGTGGAACAGGACATCAGGGGCCAGGTTTACCCTCCCTCCCACCTGACATGAATGAAAAAAGAAACAAGATAGGAAACCAGAGTGTTGGGTAGTGAATAATAGGTAAGATAGGATGCTGATTCCTGAGAGTAGAAAAAAATCTGCTGTCACACAAGTTCCCTCCTGGCAAGAGCACCCAGGATGTGGCAGTGAGGACCCGTGATTCCATCAGTCTGGAGATCTGAGACAGAAAGAGCACAAGTTTACATCCATCTGGGACAACTTACTGAGAAGTCATCTCCAAAATAATTAAAAATGGCTGGGACACAGCTCAGCAAGGGGTCCTGGGTTCAGTGTCCAGAACTATAAGTGTAATAAGTAGCAGGGCACAGAGACAGGGAAGGGACCCATGCAGAACCAAGAGGAGCAGAGGAGGATGGGAACAGCAGGACCAGGGTGGTGAGAATCAGAGAGATGAGAGCCAGCAGGAAGAGCACCCGCACAGGGAGTAGGGAGGGTCCCAGGGTCCTCAGCAGAGACTTCATCAGGTTGTGCCTGTGACAGAGGACTCAGAGGTATAGAGGCCGCAGAGACCCACCGGGAGGGAAGGAGCACGTTTCACTCTGTATCCGTCCCGCAATGGGAAAGCGCATCGCACAGAAGCCTCGGGTAAGTCCTCAGGAAGCTTCGGCCTGCAGGGTGAGGAGCTCTAAATTCAAGACTTTTTTGTTTGCATCCAACAAAGAGTAAAAGTAATTTGGGAAGAATCCAACTGTTTGCTTATAACTGTGTCAGATCCAAGCTTGAAGCATAAAAAATTTAAAGAAATTTCAAAGTATTGAGCAGCTAACAAGGTAAAAGTCACGATGCTTGGAATCTAAATAAAAGTTAGCTGGCACAGGAGAGTAGAAGAAAGTAAGACCCGCAGAGAGGGGAAAGATAAATCTAGTGTAACAACCGCTGCCTCACACACCGAGGCTGCTTTCCTTGGACGAGTTCTATCCACTAACGGATTTGTTTTGTTTTGCGTATTTCCCCTTCCCTTGCTTCTCTGCCCAAAGGCCAGACACGGTTGCTCTTCACAGTCCGAAGCGGGCTCCTCTTCCCACCAGGTGCGCTGTTCAGTGCACTCACATCCCCTTCCACACTGCGGTTTCCCACTCGCACTACTTCCCTGACTTCCTGCCAGGAGTACGCCATCAGTTGTGGTTCGTGTCTGGATGCCCCCCAAAGTCTCACACAGTCATGGGGCTTCTTTCAAGGTGCCTGGATCTAGAGTGTGTGATGGGTTCACTGTTCGATCCTGCACTAGCAGTGCTGGGATTAAGGGTGGGCCATGGCTGGATCAATGACTGAATTGGCACTGATTGACTTGGCACCACTCTGCTCCTGGTAGACTGGATACAATGCAAAGGACAATGTAAGGGACAAATTCTCCCATTGCTTCTGCTGCCACGAACGGTTGTCCTTTTGCTATGTGCCACTTGCATTGGAACCAGCTGATCATGGACTAAAACCTCTATAAACTGAGCCAAATGAACCTTTCCTCCTTTCACTTTGAGTATCAGCTATTTTGTCTCAGCAATGAGAGAAAAGTAACTCAGACACTGTCTAATGCAAGTCCCAGCCAGCTGAAGGCAGGAAGAGCGTCCCCCCTTTCCCACCAGACCATGGCACAGAGGTCAGCACCTGGCGTCTGCCTTGTGCATGAGAGCGAGGATACACCCAGCAGGGCCAGACCCTGCTGCCCAGCTTTCCTCAGCGTCCATTTCCCAAGAGGCCACCCCTCCCCTGTCCATCTCATCCCTCAGTGAAGGCCCAGGGACTTCATAACCAGGAAATGCTTCACCTCCAACTCCAACCGGAGCTGACTGTGCGTCCTGCGAGCATCTCCCATCCTCCCTTCCCCTCTGTCCCGGAGACGTGGGCCCCCTGCCCAGGGCGGCTCTGTGTTCAAAGGGCACTGTGTGCACCGCAGGCAGCTCCACATCTGTTCCTCCTTCACTCGGTGCAGCAAGGATGAGGAGGGAGGGCGTCACTCTTGGAGGGAATGATGGGATCGAGGTCTTGGTATAAAATGTTTCCCCCTGAGGAAAATATTCTCATGGAGAATTCTTTAAAGCTTTATCAAATTATTTTAATTTAGACTTTCGGTAGCACAGCTGTATTATTTCACATATAATTCAGTCAGAAGTAGTGAATACATTATATTTAATGCTGGTGATTTATTGGACTTTTGCTTTTTCCTCATTATCAGCACAATATTTTGTTTTCCCATTTCCCCATATTATCCCTAGTACTTTCCATTGTAATAAGCATTTAAATTATGTTTAAAAGGAAATGCAAGAAAATTATTCTGTTAATTTAGTTCATGTTTGAAACACATGCCTGACTCACAGATGATTTTCATCATAGAGTCAAACGACATTGATCAATATATAAAGACTGAATATGTACTTTGGATTTTTTTGTATTCTATTTTACATTATTTACATTTACAACTGTGTTGCTGAGAATTTCTTTTTTTTTCCTTTTGTTAATCAGTTTTATTGGTCTACTTTAGATATACATAATGATCACATTCATCATAAGAAATACTGTACTGTAAATGATGCATCTTGATTCTTCTTGATTCTTCTTTAATTAATCAATTTTATTGATACACTTTAGATAGACATAATGACCACATTCACCATAGGGAATTTGTACCTCTTTATGGCATCCCCCTTTTTCCCCCATTCCCTACCACTCCCTTCAAACCCTCTTTCCTTCCTTATTTACAAAACCCAAATTCCCTTTTCCTTCTTTTCTCTTTTTTCCCTTCCTTTTCTTCCTTTCTGCTTCCCTCCCTTGTTCCCTTTCCCATTTGAACATTTTCTTCCTATTGTGCGTTAACTATTATGAGGCTATTAGAAAATGGAAATACACCCCATTCCCATGGCTATGGAGGACCAATGTAGTGAAGATGACCATACTCCTCAAAACTGTCATACAGATTTAATGCAATCCCAATCAAAATACCAGTAGCATACCCCACAGAATCAGAGACAACAAACTTAAAAATTCATTTGGGACCAGAAGAGACCTAGAATAGTAAAAGCAGTTCAGGGCAACAAAGGCAAGGCTGGAGGCATTATGATCCCTGGTTTGAAATTATATTATGAAGGTATTGTAATTGAAAAAACAGGTTGGTATTGACAATAAAACAGACATGAGGATCAATGAACTAATTAGAAGATGCAGAAACAATTCCAAACACACTCAACCACCTTCTATTTGACAAAGGGGCCAAACACTTTCACTGAAAGATAGCCTCTTTAATAAGTGGCTATCTTTAATAAGTGTAAAAACTGGCTCTGCACATGCTGAAGATTAAAACTAGAACCATATCTGTCACTAGGCACTAAATGAAAATTGAAATGGACTGAAAATCTAAATATTAAAATAGAAACACTAAACCTGCTGGAAGAGAGAATAGTTATAACTCTTGGAGAGGTAGGTGTAGGCGAATACTTAATGACAAAAACTCCAACTGCACAGGAAATACTACAAAGAATCAACAACTTAGATCTCATCTTATTAAAAAGCTGTTGTACAGCAAAAGAAATTACCAACAGAGTGAAGAGACAACCTATGGAGTGGGAGAAAAATGTTGGCAGCTCTTCCTCAGAGACAAGACTAATATCTAGAATATACAAAGAATTTCAAGAAGTCAGATCCTCCAAATTCAAAGACCTAATCCAAAAATGAGCATCTGAAACAATATTTCTCAGAGGAACAAGTAGAAATGGTAAAATAAATATATGAAAAATGTTCAGTAACGCTGGTCATTTGAGAGATGCAAATTAAAACAACACTGAGATTCTACCTCACCCTAGAAAGAATGGCTATTACCAAGAAATTAACCAATAACAAACGCTGGTAGGGCTGTGGACATAAAGGAATACTTTTCCACTGTTGGTGGGAGTGCAGACTGGTGCAACCACTGTGGAAATCACTGTAGAGATTCCTCAAAATTTATACATACAGGTCCCATTTAACCCAGCTACTCTCTTTCTTGGTATCTTCTCAAAAGAATTAAAAGCACTATAGTACAGTGATGTATGTCCACCCATGTTTATAGCAGCAGAGTTTGTAATAGCTAAATTGTTGAAGCAGCCCAAATGCCTGTCAACTGAGGAATGAATAGACAAGGTATGGTTTTTCTATACAAAGAAGGATAAACTTGAGACATTTCTAGGTAAATGGTTGCACCTTGAGACTATATTCAAATTAATCAGGCACACATATTTAAACATCGCACTGTGTGTCTGTTGGGAGAAACTGAAAATGTAAATGAGGTCCCTTTCTTCCTTTCAAATAGAATTTCTTTGCATATATGCATCCATATAGATGCTGCATTGCCATGTAATTTTACCTTAAACGTATGGTATGTGCAGTATTTTAAACATCAATGAGCCCCAAATCCCTTTGCATGTTACGCATGTCAGGAGAGTGCCTCTTCTGCAGCAGGCTCCACGCTGCCTCAGCCAGAGCAGCACGGGAAGTAGAGCTGCCGAGAAGCTTTCATCCACCCGGCAGACGGTTCCAGGTGGCAGCCTACTGTGAGTGCAGAATCATGGTGAAAGGCATTCCCTGCGGGATCAGAACAGCGGAAACCGTGTGCAACTGTGGGTTTAAGGAAGTGCGTGAGCAAACAGCAGCTCGCTTGGGGGGGGGATCATGAACAAGGTGTCAACTGGGGGAAACTCAACCTGACGCTAAAGCAGCAGAAACACAGGAAAGCCGCACATGTTTGCCGGATGCTTGAGGACGCCCAAGAAGCAGGCAAAGAGGCTGCAGGTGCCCCAGAGGCAGAATGAATGCTTTTGTCCAGTGCAAACACAGGGAGATTGAAGCGCTAAGCAGAGGGGGGCCCCAAGGGCCAGGAAAAACTGAAGTTCCTGCCTACAGCTGTTTGCTCACGCTCACGATGGTGAGGGCTGAGCTGAGGAATTCTAATTTTCCAGACCAAAGTCCTGTGGATACCTATCCATACCCCAGAGAACCCGGGCATCGTTCATAAACAACTCCATTTCAAAGGAGCTTCCGTATCAGGGAACACACTTGCTCCAGTGCAGTCACTGTCCACAAAGATTTGAAGAATGAGCCATAAATATACACATGAACACAAAGCACCTGCAGGCAGCAGGGCACCGGCTGTCACAGGCATGGTCCTCACTCCGTGGCAGGCATCCTGTGTGATACAGAGTGGCTGTCCCACACAAGCCACAGAAGATGAGACGAGGGTTTTCCCTGAGCCTCCCTAGCATGATAGCTCCATGCAGAGGGGATGGTCCAGCCTTACCTCCTTCTGAGGTGTCTCCGTAGTTGTCACAGTGCAGAAGACACCAAGAGAAAAACAAACAAGCTCAGAGGCAACAGTCTCTGAGAATGAGGGAGAAGACATGAGACCAAGTTATGCCGAGAAGGGCTGGGGACATTCGAGGCAGGCCCCCTGGCGTTCCCTGCACCCTCCGCACCCACCCTGCCCAGCTCCACGAGTTGCACACAGAGGCAAGCTACACACACAGAAACCTTGCGCCGAGCTCTGCATGCAGCCGCCTCTCCAAGAAACTGCAGGGTTTGGTCTTCAACGGGAAATCTGAGCCATGACCTTGTGGGACACAGGTGTCCAGACGACAGCACCAGCTCTGGGGGGCGATGGTGGGGCCTCCTGTCCCAAGGGCTTGGCAGTGGTCCCCAGGAAGGTGCTCGGCTTCCCCAGCACCTCGTAAACCACTGGGGAACATCCCACTGCCGCCACAAATGCTGAGCACGACAGCAGCACGCGGAGAGGCAAGAACAGGCGTAGCAAAGGAAACAGAGCGAGGCGGACAGAGAGCTGCATCGTGAGACGGCTCCCTGGACCTGGAATACATGCGCAGAGACTTCCCACTGCTGCCCTGCGCATTACACCTCACTGGGCGCACAACCACAGCCAGCAAGTCAGAGCTAGGAAGGGTGGACAGCTGCTGTCCATGGGCCCATGGACAAGAGGGAGTGGAGATGCCACATAGTGAGAGGAGCACAGTCCAGGCTTCCTGAGGGGCGTAAAATCCATCCGGTCGAGCCCCATTGCTGAAATATTTGGGATGATGATTCTCCCCTCAAACAGGGTTCTTGTCCTTCTTCACCCTCTACCCTCAAGTGCTGGGTCCTGGTGCCCTTGGCTGAGAAGTCACTTCAAAGGACTATGCACCAAGCTCAGGTGTCCCTGAGGACCGTCCATCTGCAACAAAGCACAGATCTCACTGGAGGACACAGGCAGGGCCTAAAGGACAAGAGATACCATACACTCTAGTTCCGGGTTCTCAGGAACTTTTGGGTCCACAGTAAATTTTGGAGGGTCCCTGAAGTGAGGGAGGGAATCCTGTTTGGAAAAGACCTCCTGCGTCCCTGGTGGGATCATCCTCTAGACACTGCCGTGACACTGACAAAAGAACCAAAGAGGGCTCAGCAGGGAGCAGGAGACAGTCAGACATGGAGCCTGCGGCAGGACAAGGCACAGCTCTTTGGTCTGCCGTAGCCTGGGTGCTGGGACAGGCAGGAATGAAGAAAAACAGGATTCACATCCCATGAGCGAGGCAGTCCACAGATCCTTCCTGCAGTTAGCATCTATCACAACTGAGCATGGATATTCCCACACCTGAGAGAAAACCTGCATCTTCACCTTGACCTATATAAAGCTAGTTACTGTAACAGAGGAGGCGATATGAAGACACCTGAGGTCCTCGCCAGTGTGCTGAGTCACAAACCTGCAGGGTGCGGTGCGGGTGGCAGTGAACCAGCAGGGTTCCCAGCCACAGTGGAACACCCCGAAGACGCGATGTTCTTCCTGAAGTTCTCCTCCCACTCTCCAGGTGGAGTTGGAGAGCAACAGGGCAGAGCAAGTCCAGGAGTTCTGATGCCGAATGATGGCTGTTATGGAGGTGACATTCTGATGGGTATACAGCCCGGATGTGGCACAGCAGGACTTCAGTTACGCAGACTTGTGCCAGCTAGACCAGGCTTTTGTGAGCACGATCAACTGAACACTCAACAGGGGCTTCCTTCACCAGGTAAGAACACAGAATGCTTGCTAGTCCACCGTGCTTTAGAATGGTTTGCTTACCTAAGACAAGGTTTCTAACCTCAGAGAGAGATCCACCAGAATCTCAGAAGGGCGGAACCTGGGATCCACTGTCAGAGGGGCTGAAATTTGAGGTCTGGAGTTGGGCCAGAGAATTTGGATTCCTAACAAGTTCCCTGGTGATCTGATACTGCTGGGGGTCGATCTAATCATGAGACTGCCCGAACTAAGACAAAGGAAAAGGCAAACACTCTGTGTGTACCATGGGAGACAAGGACACTGCAGGAAAGTAGGGGACAGGCTTCTGACACAGGCAGGTGGCCCTGCAGACCTGGCCGTAGCATGAACAAGAGTCGGGGCTGAGGACGGAGAGCGCGGAGGCGCAGGGTGCTTGGCTTTGCAAGGCAGCTGGAGAGATGGGAAAATCAACCAGGGAACAGCTGCACTCCTCACTTGAGGAAGAGCCAGAAGCAGGGGGAGAGAGGAGAGAGCGTCCCAGCGAGAAACAGTAAGTGCACGGAGCAAGTGAGGGTGAGGATTCCAAAGTTGCGTTTCTCCTTCTGAAATGACAGTAGAAAACTACAGGAAATATAGCAAATAAAGGATTTGGGAAATCCTACTTCAAAGATTGAAAAAATATATATCTCATCTCAAGAAGATGAGATATTCAGGTTGCATAGTCATAAATGAGGACGTGACGAAATTCTGACGTGTGTATTCAGTGGTAGCTGCCATGGTAAAGGTGAAATTCAGGAAAAAAACACAACACAAGTTTGGCTTTGAGGATCTTCTGAAAAAAGATGCAAGTTGGAGCCCAGGGAAAGATTTAATCTGGGGATGTTCTGAGCGCAGGAAAGAGGACGAGGATGGAGAGTGAGAACTTTAAGGCATGTGGACTTCTGAAATGCACACAGAGGAAAAGAAATAGGAGAAATAGAGCAAAAATGAAGGGGTAGAGAGAGAAGCAGATCAGAGAGGGCTGGTAGTATGGACCCCGCTGAGGAGAAAGTGTAAATGAAAGATAGGGTGCAGTACATTCCTGTAAAGAGATGAGAATCCAGCTGTGGCAACTGCTGTCGCTGAAAGCCAGCATGGACAGCTCTCAGCCAGGGGTTGCACGCATTGGTATGTGTATAGCTACAAGTGATATGCTGCATAACTTTTAAAACTGGTATCAAACTTAATCTCCATTGGTCTTTAATGAAAATTTCCATTCTAGAGTCATTTGTTTTTAGTTTTCTTTTTTCTTTCCCTTTCAACATTGCTGTCTCCTTCCTTCTCAAGAACAATTTTAAAGGAGAATAGAAATGGGCAGGGAGTTAAAAGAAAGGCTGATGGAAATGGAGAAACTCCACTGATGTACTGCATTGTGCAAATTGCAGACGGCTCGCACAATCGGCAAGATTGTTCGCGCCTCCAGGCTGCTGCTTGCGGTGCCTAGTGATGACCCACCTCCCAGGGAAGGCGGGGAGGCATCGGCTTTGCGAACCTCAGGAATGTGTGTCTGCGGCGTGGCCCTCACTGTCCTTCTCGTGGCAAGGGTGTTACCAACTCAGAGAGGAGCAAAAGCAGCCGTCAGGGACCGCTTATGGAATCCGGCTGAGGGTTAGAAATGAGGTAAACATAACATAAACGACAGCACGGAACTTAAAGTTTAAAAAGTCATTGCATGCATTAAGTTTTCCATCTGAAGATCAAATTCAACTTTTCTCCTTGCTAAAGTAGCTCCTGTAAAAGAGATAAGGTTTGTCTTGACCTCGGGAATGTTTTATAAAGAACTTAACTTTGTTTTTCCTTTCGATTCCATGTCTCCAATCACTTTTGCCCTCCCTGACAACAGAACACTTTTACTATGACCGAGATGTTGAAGAAAACTCTTAGAATTTATGACCAAACCACACCCCTTGGGTAAGAGAAGCAGTTACAGAGCAAAAGCTCTTGCCTGTCAGCCAAGGTGAGTGCAACAGGGCATGCGTATTTTATTTGAAATAGGCAATAATAAATACAAAGCGGAAATGTATCATTTACTTTCTTGGGGCTGGCAAACACTAGCCAACACTCACAATGTCACAGAGGAGCAGTGTATTTTGGCTCGTGCTTTGGGGGAATTAGTCCATGGCACACAGGCTCCAAGACAGAAATAACAAAGTGGAAGGGTGTGGCAGAGGAAGGCTGCTCAACCCATGGCAGCCAGGATGAAGAGTGGAGGGAGGAGATGGGAAGACAGACACACCCGCCAAAGGCTGGCCCTCAGTGACCTGGCTCTTCCAACCAGGCCCACCCACAAATGGCACCATTAGTAATGAATTCACCAGTTAACAGATGAATATAGCATCACCACGATCCAGCCCACTTACGAACTATATCCAAACCATAACTGGAAGTTACTTATGATCTCCAGTCATGCACAAAGCAGTAAATTCTTAGATGTGCTAATGATCCAGACAGAGTCACAAATCCGGGAAGTAACCAGGCTACTGTTCAGTGCAGATCTAGAAACTTTTCCCTGTATAACACTAGGTTAATGCTTTTTTAAAAAAGTGATTCTTATTTGTGAAATATAGCTTCCTCCATTAAGTCGACTGTAAATTCTGTGGCTTCTCTCTTGCCCTGGAAGAATGATTTCTTTTATTACTTTAGAAATAGTTTTGATTTCTTAATTTGGTATGTTTCATCTAAGGTAAAAGTTGATAGACACAAAAAGTATAAAATGCTGCTTACTGTTTGGTAGGCAGTTGTCTGGAAACATTTTCAGCGTATTTGCCCTGAATAGTATCCCCGTTGCTCTTTGAAGAGTGAATTTCTCTCTTCCTCCCATTTGAAAGTTCTGCATTAGACTTCGGTAAGTGAGATCTGTATGTTTGCTGTTGCGTCTACTGTTACATCACAGAGTTTTAGCTAGAAATTTGACATTGCATAAAAAGAAACCTAAACTATCATTGCAATTCTTGAAGTTTATTAGAGTTCAAAAAGCACTTTTACTCCTTTTACTTTGTATTTGGCAATATTTCATTTTCATTTTTCTGCAGTGAATCCTCAAATTCAGCAGAACAGCATTCTACTCAGACTTATTTCTGTCCTGATTATGTCTCTTGAACCTCAGTATCAGTCTTTCTTTATAAATGAAGACTACTCATTAAACTACTGAAATAAATGGAAAACAAACTTTTGTAACAAGAAATTGTGCAGCAAGTAACCTCAGACCCTGTGTCTAGACTGCAGCCCGCACACCTTCTGGACATCTCTCACATCTTCCCATGAAGTCATAACGGTGGGTAAAAAGTGCACAAATAGTGAACTACATACGACCTTGGTTTTAGTTGTTGAGATATGTCTACAACACAAGGAGAAAAATACACATTGCTAAATCCTTGAAAGAAAATATTTTCTTGATTTACTGGCTATGCCACATCTCCTCCTCAATCCTCACTTGACTAAATTTAAAACTTTACAATGAAGAATGTCCAAAGAAGTACTCTCATGAGCAGACCTGTTAGATTGCAGTCACGTGACCTGCAGGTTTCCATCAACACACACCTCTCCCACTAGGCCTGCTGAGGTTTTTGTTGCCCTCTCCACAAATCAACTCTGTTTCAGGAGCAACTCATACCCCTCTCCCTAGATTCTATCAGCTAGCAGGAATGTCAGCTTCTCTAGAGGTTTGCACACACCTCGGGTGACTTACACTCTGTTCATCTGTGCACATGGTTGTCTTTGCAACAAGATGTGACACACACACAGCCTTGAGTCCCTACCATGTTTGAATCTGCCCTCGCTCCTGACATGTTTCATGTACTTACTCCATGCCATGTATTAATTTTATGTACACTTCATCTTTATTATTGTTCAGTAATAACAAAATGAATATCAATATTGCTCTACCCCAGGCCATTTTGATACCAAACAATTCACCCCAAATTCTAAGCCTGAGGAAAACACAGCACAAAAGCTTTCTGGAAGCCACTGACAAGATGACTGCAGTCCGGTTCAGTGTTCATTGGCCCCACCTCCAGGGAGCTGAGAGCTTGGTGGGGCAGGGCATTCCTGGGGACCCCCTGAGTGAATCGCAATTGAGGTGCACAGGGCGCTATAGGGAGTGCCTTAGGGGTGCAGGGTAGATTCCCCCTTCTAGACATTTCTCGGGAGGGAGAGAGCCTTGGAATCCTTAACACTGTATGCCAAAGCCCAGTGTTTGGGGTGGTACACGAGTGTCCACCATAGCCTTGCTTTAGTCTGCAGTAGCTGCAAGATCTTGTCAGAGAACCTGTGGGCAAGGTGGGTGCAGTGTGACAAGTGGCAGAGGACGCAGAGCTGCAGGTGAAGGCAAAGCCCCAGGCTGCTCCTTCTGCCCTGCCCGAGCACCTGCACCTCGAGGCCGAATGGCAGCATCCTCAGTGGGGATCACCTCACCCCCTCGCCTTTCAGGACCGCACTGTGATTTAGGAGTTCTGCTCAGCAGGTGAGCTGTGTCTAACAACGGTTTTTGTGAAATCCACTGTCAAAGGGAACAGGAAACCAGGTCCCCGCCTCAAAGAAAAAAACAACACCAAAATTAAATAAATAACAAACTTGCCCCTGCCTTGGCCTCAGAGACTTTAATCCAGCAATGCAGTGGTTCAGTGTATTCCAACTGCAATGCTTGTTTCTCCAACAAATGCCAATTCCCTGGACTCAGCTGTCGACCTCTTCTTTATCGAACAGTATTTGCAACTTTTTACTGTGTCGGTAGCCTCTCAGTGGCTTGGAAGTACACCCGGGTGCTGGTGAGGAGAATGCAGGCTCTCGGCCTTTGTGCTTTGATTCTCAAGTCTGTTCAAGGTTGTGCTGTCTCACTGGTGATTGAGGGAAACGGGTGGTGATCAGATTCACAGCTTGCAAACCGCAGAGAACGCACCAAACTGGCCGTGGGGACTTGGCTTTCCTTGGCTTTGGAAGGCCAAGCCATGATCACTGCAGGGACAAGGGAATCCCCCAGAGCCCTGTTACATCTTTGGGAACCTCCTTATTTTCCTAAAGTTTCAAAATGACCTCTCTGAATATTAAGCAGCTCTGGTCACGCGCTCTGCCTCTCCAGGAGACACCTGCACTTTCTCTTCAGAGTTTCTCCTGCACGTAAAGAATTGCTCATTGCAACAGAAATTGTTTAAGTGAACATATAGCATGTGGCTTAACAATTTAAGCATTCAAACTCCCCTGGTAATTACCTCAAAAATCTCCATTGTGGTTTCAATCTAGTATGGTGCCCAGAGTCTTGGGAAGTGATGGTGTCATTAGGGCGGTGCTAGGACTGTACTGGAAAGTGTTGCAGGGAGGAGGGCTCTGCTTGGAAGAGCTCAGTCGCTGTGGGGTGACCTAGAAGGGTGCATTTCCTCACATGGCCCCTCCCCCCATCTCTGGTTCTGGCCGCCATGACACGAGCAGCTCTGCACCGTGACAGGCCCTTCCACCACACCATTTGTGACCTAGAATCTGCGGACCATGGGCTGAATCTCGTGAGCCTGGGAGCCAAAATAAACCCCTCCTCCCTTCATTTGTGGGTGTCACATATTTTGTCCCACTGACAAAGAAAGTGACTAAGTCAACCTCCCTCCAATGATGATGAAATTGACTGTCCTTTATTCAAAAACACAGTAAATCTAAAGTAACAAACATTAAATATTTCACTCAAACCTGTAATAATTGATGAAAGAATGATCTATTTTTAATTTTGGCAGATAACGTGCATCATTCTTCCCAAAGTTGTCGTGAAAAGGTACAGTTGCCAGGGTAACTATAAGGGTAGAACAAAATAATCAGGCTTGCGAGAGAACGGGATGAATCCTCTGCATGGTGGAGCTGGCCACGGTCACCACAGCTCACCGAAGCAGGTCCTGGCAGACGTCAGCACTCTTGCAGACCTGCGAGTGCAGGCTGTCTCTAGCTAGGCAACCAGCAGAACAAGCAACAGGGTTACAGGGGAGACTCAGCTTGGAAATCCCACCCACTGCTGCTGTGTGAATGTGGCTCCTCCCCAGCCACAAAGGGCGAGGACCACACAGACTTAACCCAGTGTTAATGGCATCGCACCGGGCACCAACTGGCACGAGCACTTCTGCCATCTCCGTACTTTTCATCTAGAAATATTCCTTTTGATGATTCTGCGCACATGCAAACCCACATGCTGTCACATGCAGAGGCCTTTAGACACACAGAGGCTTCCTTCTGCCTCAGTGGCTCTGGGAAAATACTGGTTTGTATGTACATATTCAAAAGGGTTATGCGTTGTGACAGTGTGAGACCTTACTCTTCCATGTATATGGTCATATGTGGTGATTATCTTTTGTTTGTCTTTTTGAGACAGGATTTTGCCATGCAGCGTGAACTCACTCTGTAACCCAGGCTGGCTTGGAATGCACAGTGATCCTCTTGCCTCAGCTTTCTGTGTGCTTAGATTGCAGGCCTGTGTACCACATAGGCTGTGGTGGATCTCCAGGGTTAAAATTACAATATACGGGAAGCATGTGAAGAATTCAGGGAAACCCTATTTGTACAGCCAGTTTTGTTTCCTATCTATTGGTGTGCAAAAAGAATAATGTCAAGAGACAACTGAGGAACTTGAGAAAAGGAGTACTTTCCTATCACATTCTTCTGATTAAGGATGAAAAAATAAATAAAACCTCTACATCCCAAGCCTGGGGCTTTGAGGTGAATAAGATATGAAAGAGTCTGGCATCAAAAATATAATTCTTTCCCACCCCACAGTGATTCTGATTGCAAAAGTATTTCACAAATAGACTACTTTTTTAGGATAGAACTATGTGTAACATTTTAAAATACCAGATGAAATCCAATAATATGACACTGAAAATAAGAAATCCTCAGGAAACCCTATGCCTGGCAGGATATCTTCTCATCCTGACAGAGAGTGGGGCACAAGCTGCCCCCTGCAATGGCTGTGGACACAGTACGTTCCCAGCCCCACCACAGAGAGCTCAGATGCTCAGTGGTGTTGCGGTTCCCAAAGAGATCATTACAGGAGTGCAGCCTGGAGCTTCCTAAGAGGGCAGGGACCTGTCCTAGGTAGCCTCTGTCTCCCATGTGCCTGCGCGCTACACTGGAGGAAAGGAAGCCCTTGAGCCTCAGGCTCTCATCTGGAAAATGTGGGTAGTGCTACTACATGGCAAGCCTGCCCTACGGCCATGAAACAGTTCCATCACTCAGACAGAGGGCATCAGGTCATAATACCTGACATACGCAACTCGAAGGAGTTCACTTTGGCTCATGGTTTCCAGGGATTAGTCCATAGTTAGCTGCAAATAGAAACATGGTGGAAGGATCTGATGGAAGGAAGCTGCTAAGTTCATGGTGGTGATGGAAACCCTAACCCTAACCCTAACCTTAACCCCAACCCCAACCCTAACCCCAACCCCAACCCTAACCCTGAACTTCACACCTCCTGGGATAGGTAAGTCATGTCCATTTTCTAGGCTATGGTGGCCACCTGTTTAGTCAAATTCTGACCTAGGTATTGCTGTGAAGGTCTTTGTCATCATGAAAGCACTCATCATCAGTAAGGGGATGAGCCTGCATACTGCGCATGAGTCTCAAGCAGTAAACAGGAAACTGTAGTGGCAAACACAGATTTCTCAGAGGAAAGGCATTCCTCCATGACTAAGCTACACACTTGGGTTTCGCAGTGTTGGACTGCCTTGTGGACATTGGACGTGCCAGCCACAGAGAGAGAGAGAGAGAGAGAGAGAGAGAGAGAGAGAGAGAGAGGGAGAATGAATGTGAATGAATGCATACTCATCTATCTTGTTTCCTCCCTCTGGCGAACCCTGGGTAATAGGCATCTTTAAACCTCCTATGGTTAGAGAAATTGTAGGTTTCCAAAGCCTGAATGGCCAAATCTCTATCATGCATAATGTCGTTTATTTGCAGAGCTCTTCCAACAATACGTACATGGTAAGCTTTAGATCTAAAACATCGCCTCATAATCCCATGTTCAGAAGCTGGGCCCTGTCAGAAGAGCTGACCACTGGGGCGTGACCTGGAAGCATGGAGCTGACCACTGGGGTGTGACCTGGAAGCATGGACCCCTCCTTCTCTTCCCTTCTCTCTCAGCTTCCTGGCTGCCATGTGTTGAGCAGCTTTCCTCTGCCAGGTGCTTCTGCACGTTACTTTGTGCCTTGGAGACAGCTGACCCAGGGCAATGGCCTCTGAAAGCCATGACCAGCATAAATCTCTCTTTCTGTAAGCTGCAGGTGTGGACAATTTCCCAGTATCGGAAAAGTGACCAGCATTGGGTGCATCTAAGCAGTTGAGTGCAGGTATCTTAGTCCTTCCAGACACTACAATAAAACATCACAGACCATGTGGTCTATGAACAGACTTGTGTCCCTTACAGTTCTGTAGGCTGGAAGCCCAGAATCAAGACACTCATTAAGTGACATCTGTCAAAGTCCCTTCTATGCATTTGTAATGCCATCTGTGTGTTGTGTCTTCACCAAAGAGTGAGGACATTGCGGGTTCTCTTTACAAGGGCATCAATCGCACCCACGAGAGCTCACCCGAGTGACCTCACCACTGACAGGTTCCGCCTCCTAACGCCGTCACTCAGGGTCGGGCTTTGAATATAGCAATTTGGGGAAACAAGCATATTGTCACAGCAGTTGTGACATAGGTACTTCCTGGCCATCAGCACCGTGCCAGCCCTGTCTCAGGGGACTCCTCCGGAGTCAGGCCTTCGGATCTCCCAACTCGTTAGCACTCTGGGATGGATCAGCCTCACGGCCAGAAGGCCCCGCCTGCCACACAGAACAAGGGCACTAAGCATCTCATCAGCCTGAGGACTTGGCCACCTCAGGCCCCACTTCCCTTTCCCTCTCCTGCGGTTTGCATTGACTCATATTCCCCCAGATGTTCAGTTAAAGGAAGGTTTGCTTTTGTCCTGTGCGCTACTCCACAGGGAGCAAAAGTGGGAACCAGTGAACTGGCCTTTAATGGAGCTCATGGTGCCTTGAGGGTCCGCATCTGAAGCTAAGAGCACGCCAGGCTGTGTGAGGTCAGCTGAAGGTGCCACGTCTCTCTCCAGGGGGCTGCAGCCTCAGGCGCAGTGCTGTGGGGCTGTGGCACTGGGAGACCCACATGGTTTCCTGGGTGCAGCTGGGTGTGGCGACGGTGCCAGGGAAGGGCAGGGCAGGGAGGCTCTTTCAGCTAATGCCACTGACTTAGGAGAGGAAAGAGTCAAAAACTGGGGAAAGAATGGAGGCAAAATGGGAACTGAGGCGATCAGGCTAACTCCGGGCTTCTGTGGTGAAGCCCAGCTACTCAGTGTCCACCTCACTCGTGTGGCCCTTGCTTTGCATTTGGTCAGGACTCAGATTACATCTCTCCAGAATCCCAGCCACTCTCCATGACTCCCCTGAAATGACTAAGACCTAGAAGTTCCACCAAGAATTCACCCACTGAGCGATAGCGTGACGGTGTCTCTGCTCTGTTTAGCTTTTCATTTTGAACTCGGCCTTGAATAATTGCATTCCCAGGATCCTTTGTGTCCTGGTTAACTCACTGAGTATGAATCACACGGGTGGGTTTGGTGTCTGCTCCAGACCCTGACAGTCCTGCCTAAATGTTGTTCTAGCCCGATGATTTACCTTCCCCTGAAACAGACTCTGGAGAGCAACGCACTGTCTTAGCCCAACTTCAAGACTAGGCCCGACTCAGAACAGGTGTGACCATGTCTCACAAGGCACATGACAGTCATCCAACCAGCAACGATGCCAGCTGAGCTGTATGTCCACAACTGTGTGTTAAGCCATGGAGACCCGAGACATTTGTAGGGTGCCTGGTCCATACTCAATACCTTCGTTGGGTGGACCAGTGCTTGTGTGTGGTGAGGTAGAAGGCTTGAGGGGGCCCCGTGTGATGCATTCATGTTAGATGGGGAGTAACGCGCAAACATGCACCTCAGGCATCTGCTGTGTGGTACAGAAGAGAGCGCACATTCATTCCAATGCCCGCACCCGTAACGCAGGCTCCACTAAGACAGCTGGGATGGGGCTGTTTACTCCTTCCAGGGTCCGGTTCCCTCAACCCCTGTAGAACTTACTGCATCCACAGAGGGCAACACTGTGCCGGGCAGGTACACAGAAAGTGGGGTGTGCAAGGGGCAGGGACTCATTCGCAATAGTGAGGTCTGTTAAAAACACCCACATCAGTGGAAGTAACCAACTCCCATCATAGATAATAAAGCTACAGAAAAGCACGAAGAAACAATGGTTAAACTGACATCCCACCCCACCTTAGGGTCGCTCTTACAGGCAGCCTGACTCTCCACCCAGCACACTAAATCTGCATCACAAACTGGGGTTTGCCCATGCAGCAAATCTCATGCCTGTGTCCCTCTCCTGAAGGCTGTTGGGCCATAGCCCTGCACAGGGCTGGCACCTGAGCACAGTGGCCCACACATGAGCTCCTCCATCCCCGCCCCAGTGCACCATGCTGATGGGCTCCCCCCACGCCCACGGGGACCCTAACCACCTGCAGAAAATGCAGTGCCTGGTAAACTGGACCATCATGGCAACTAATTCTTCTGTTCTCCTTGA
Source organism: Dolichotis patagonum (assembly GCA_004027295.1). Taxonomy (NCBI): domain Eukaryota; kingdom Metazoa; phylum Chordata; class Mammalia; order Rodentia; family Caviidae; genus Dolichotis; species Dolichotis patagonum. The sequence goes on along the minus strand of PVJX010003218.1, from coordinate 62,456 downwards.
CATTTTCTTCTGCCTTCAAGATCAGAGTTTATCTTAGTTTCCACAGCAACTGGCAGTTGTTCACCTCTAGCTAACTCATCTTTATTGCCTCTTCTGATCAATAAGCCATTCTCGTCCAGAAGGACTTTCTGTTTCAGCCTCTTGCTTCACATCCAGGTCCTTGTGCTGGCAGATGGTTCAGGGGCAGGGGCTGTGTGTTCACTCTTACTTGTATGTTTTACGATAACTAATACACAAATTGCTGCATCGTTTCCAAATAACAAATTCAAAAGAGGAGCACACGTAGGCACATCAATTTTCCAAATTCCGAAATCTTTTGAAAATAAATAAATGTATTAAAAGTGTTAATCACAGAAAGCCATTCTGCCAGAGGTCCCTTCTGTGAATATGCAGCTTTCTGTGCAATGTTCAGGGTCATCACAGCCCTGACACTGGACCGAGGTGTTAACAGACTCCTGCACAGTGCCCATGCATGTATTTTTAATCAATAAAATAAAGAAGAGAGTCACAAGATGTTCTGTAGTAAAATCTTTAAAAGGAAAGATGGGCATTTCCTAACCTAAAAGAAAACTGATCTCTTTACCAAACAGTTCATGATCTCATAATTCATCACCTTTGTAACCTCGATTTGAGGGCACTAAATGTGGATGTTCTCAGTTTCAATGAGAAAACACATGTAAGGCTCCAACATTAATAAAGAGGCATTATAATTTTTCCTTCAATACATGCTTTGTGCGTAATTTTGTGTACAATTAATTTGAGAGTTACTGTGGTTTTAACCCTAAGCCTAGTAGTGCAAGATTGCAAGACTATTGATAAAAGAAAAAATATCGATGCTAGAACTGGAAGTTATGCCAGGAACACATGTACTGGCTGTTGAATGCTCCCAATATTAAGGAGAAATTGCACAAATGTGTAGTCAAATAAGTGTGAAAGTTGAACAAAGGTAGCTCTGATGGATGGCCTTACATTTGGCAAATTCCAGGACCCTCCTAAAGAAGAGCGTGTGCACGCGTGCACACACACACACACACACACACACACACACACTGTGCAGACAAGTTCCTGCCTCCTCAGGGTCATGCAAGCCAGGGACTCTGACACTTTTGCTCTGGGTGCCTCAGTGCTAATCATGTCCGATACCCACTTCATGGACATCTTCAAAGTTCTTTGACTTCCTGTAGTTTTTCTAACCTGGCTGCTAATCTGCAAGTTTGATAAGGCCTCCAAAAGGTTCCTAATAGAAATAACAACTAGACGAAAGCCTAAATTAGGTCCACCCACTTGCCTATCATGATATCCTAAACGCAAACAGAAGCTACAATTCCATGTTCCCTGTTGAGACTCCTCTTCCCTAATCCATCATCAAATATTTAATCTCCTGAAGCTAACAAATTCGTATCTCCATTATGTTTGGGTGGCACTGCTGTTGCACTGCCTTTAATATTTTGGTTCTGCTCACTTTTGAGAAGGAGGCATCATGGGAAGTGCGGAGGAAACCAGGGAGTGAGGAATGTGCTCCCCAAGAGGTCATTCACACACCCTGGGGCGGGTCTGGGGGCCCAGGATGTGCAGAAATGCTCCCACATGGCATGAACAGGGAAGGTTGTGAGTTCAACTAAGGCAGTGTCGCAGGTACCAGGAACCAGTCCCCAGGGATGCAACTGGGTAGTGACATGGACCAAACAGCTCATATCTAAGGCAGAAAAACAGCTATGAAGGGTATCAGCGGCACAAGGAGCTCCTGAGCCAGGCTTTATCTCCTTCCAGAGAGACTGGCATGAATACCAGCGGCAATAACCTACGGGAAATAATTCAGTTACGGTCTTCTCCGGAGACAAAAGCAGAGAGCTGATAACTACTTCCAACCCCTTCAGTTCTGACCATTTTGTGATTTACATTCACAGGCTCTACTGGCAGCCTCATCAGCTGGTCACATAATAGATCTATTTTTTATCTTGCCGTGCCCTGTGCTAATCTGAGCGCTGCTCCCTTTCCTGTGGACAGCAGCCCAGTGTCTGAGTCAGCTGCATGAAGCCACAGCGAAGTGCGGCCCGGAGCCGAGTGACAAACAGCTCACATTTAGGAGGCTTCAGTTTTCACCCCACATTCCTGACGGAACGGTTCGTAAGGAGATTTAGGTTGTTTGTTGCACAGCGCTGAGAACAGGTGGGGAATCTTGGCCAAGGATCACCTGCCCACATAGGAAAATACTCAAGTCTTCAACCTGTTACAGCTGGAAAGCAAAAGCATTTCCAGATTTGAGCGACAGCAGACTGAGAGCTGCTGATAAAAGCGCTCGGGGCAGTGAGGCACTGGAGAGGATTAGTGTCACACACAGGAAAGGCGGGCACTTTCTGATCGCACACCTCAGATTCCTCAAAACCAATATTATCTGACTTGAGTTCAGTTTGGACAAAGCAAAATGAGAGGCAGGGCCCCTTATGAGATTTGTGTGCTCCCAAAGGGGGAATACACACAGCTCACACCCAGGAGCAGAGAGTTCCTGAGTTCTGACAAGGGAAAAACCTGTCAGGGGTATTTCAGTGCGAAACACTGAGGGGTTGCCATAGTAACATCTTTAATGTCTTATTAACATCTTTATGGCTTCTCTGTGATTGTCAGATTTGAAAATAAATTCTCATTTTATTACTGCATGCTAGTATTTCCTTTGTCATGTACCTCTTTGTGCATATCCAGGATACCTCATGTCCAGCGCTCACCACCAGAGTCCCCCGCACCCCCGGCCAAGGAGGAGGTGCCCAGCGGAGGTGCCCTGGGAGCTAGGTTCATGGCTGAGTCTGTGTGACTCACCTAACATACACTAAATCATTGCCAACCGGGGACAACTGGGTCTCAAGTCATGAAAACTGAAATCCCAAGTAAAAATGGAGAGCTTTGCCCTGACGAGCTCACTTAGGAAATAACTGAAACCAAAGTCATGTCCAGAGCATTCCTTCCCACATTATTTTTACATGAGTCAGAGCCCTGTAGGTCTCATCCCAGACATCATAAAAGTCTGGAGGAGGAAGGATACCTTAGGACACAGACAACTGATCTCCGGGAAAATGAACAGAACTTCTGTGCTTCACTGACAAGGAAAGGGACAGGGATAAGTAACTTTTTTTGGAGAGGGTGTCATGTTTGTTTGTTTGTTTTGGATCAAAAAGGAGGCCTGCAGGAAATGGGCACACATGAACCGAGAGACCCAGAGAAGACGGTTCTAATAGCATTTCCCAGTTTCTTCCTTCCTGGATTCTTGCTTGGATAACCGGCACTGCTCTATGTAATCACAGTCACTGCTGGGTAAAGGGTGAAAACTCAGCTTTCCTGCATCTAAACCCTGCAGGATGTGGTCCTAATTGTATTGCACAGGTTTGATATTATGCATTGATAAACACTGTCTAAGCCGCAGAGAGATGTTCCCTGGGCCCAGAGGATCCAGTCTGCCATGAGGGTTTATTTCAAGCGTCTGGGTATTTGACCCCTCTTCATCATGCAGCATTTCAGAAAATTATGTATTCAGTTTTAAAATCTATACTCTAAAGCAATGTAAAAGGTAAAATTTGGGAATGAAATGTGAGAGAACACAGACGTCTCATTTCCAATACATTGTTGCCTAGGTAACCGGGCCTATCTAAGCATTCTGAATTGGTAGGCGTTGATCATCTATATTTGGGGATTCAAATCTGCAATGGAGGCAAGTTTCCATGGTGGCAGCAATTACATAACTGTTTCCCAGTGTTTTTAGAAGGGAGTTCCATGTCATGTGGGCACATTGCAGGCTTGGATATATTAACTAATCAATCATATCACTAGGAAAGTCTCTCACATTAAATTCCGAGGTGCATTCGTGATTGTGGAAACAGTTCAGTGCTGAAGGCCTGAATTGGAGGGGGGGTATTGAAGACAGTGAAAACCATGCAGGTTGGGAAACAGTATCTCCTGCCCCCCGTGGAGACTGGTGTGTCCGTCATGGAGGAGACCGCAGGACACACACCCAGGGTAACAAATGATCCGTGCTCCACAGCGCAGCTCGGAGAAGTGCTGGTTTTCTACAGTGCATCATTTGCCTGGCAAAATTTGACTCACAGGAAAATCTGATGGGATTTGTCATATGTTCTGAAACATTCTCTCAATCAAGTGACACAGTGGTGCCAGGGATTAGTCAGTGTGGTATCAAAATGAAGGAGCATCAGGCAGCCAGGGTGGGCTAGTGAAGGGCCATGACATGGTGCGGACTGTTTGGGGCTTTGGCTGCAGGTCTGCTCAGTGGGCTTAAAGGGCCGTTCTAAAGAGTATCAGGAGGATGTCTGCCCCGGAAGCCGTGGTTGGGGGTACTCTTCCCACTCTCCCAGCTCAGCTAGTGTCTTGTCTTGGCACCTAGAGACACCCATAAGGACTACAGCTCAGCAGGAGACTAGCCCTATGCTCACCATGGTCATTTTATGGCTTGGTCTCAAGATGCAAACATCCTGAGATCCTGCAAATGTAGGTAGCACAATCCCATTTACCCATGTTTCTATAGCAACAGCAACAAGTAACAACAGACTGAGGATACAAACTAAAGTAGCCTGCTGTGCTGACATTCTGAATTCTCCTGTGGGTGATGGCATATGTGCATGTGTGTAGGAGCATTTAAATTACATGCCAAACTACATATTACACATACATGAAATATGCATGCATGTGCACATTCTATGTTCACAGAAATACATGTGTGTACAGTCTTTAAATATCACACATATATGTGCTCTATACATATAAAAAGAGATAATCACTTTCTGAAATGTTACAAACTATCTTGGGTACCTAAACAACAGATGATATTCTGGCAGAAAGTAAATTATGTCAGCAAAAGTACAGGATTGGATTTCAAGCACTGGTTCAAGTCCAAGCTCAGATGTTTTTCTGTTGTTTGATATTTCACGAAACAGTGTTCTTCTTATAAGATTACTTCCAAGACTACTGAGAAAATAACGCACACAGTGACTCTTCCTTTACACATGGCACTGCAACTGAGCCTGCTGCCCAGCGGAGTGGCCAGAGGCCACACAACAAGGAAGTGTCCAGGCTTGAGAGGCCTGGGGAAGTATGGGGCTCGGCCGACTGGGAAATGGTCAACCTTTCCCCAGCCCCCACAGGAAGTGCAGGAAGCAAACCACACTGAAGGGCACCTGCGTGCCAGACACAGAAGTGGGAGAAGCAAAGCACCTGTGCTTGGTTTCGCATCTTTTTATAGAAGATCGGAATAGGCTGTCCTCCGCTCAGGGCTCTCAGCCTTTGACAGGCAGGCGCAGTAGAAGTCCCCAAGGTGCAGAGCAGATCAGAGAGCCCAGCACTCATGCTGAGCCTGCCACACTGTAAGGCAGAACCCTTTGGAGTGTTAAGGTGCCCCCAAGATGACACAGCACTTCAGTTTCCATGGGGGTAGGGAGCATTTAACTCTCGACCCAGAATACCATGTGAAGTCCACACTGTACACTGTGAAAGAAAAAGTGGTTCCCTTTGCTTTGAGCCAGCATGAGAAGCACATTGTTCTTCTAGTCAAACCCACAGAAGCAGAGGGCAGGAGAGGCTGCCAGAGGGCAGGCGGGAAAGGCCAAGAGAGGTGCTGATCACAGTGCACAGGCTTTGTTATAACTCCTGCAGACCTGGAGTGGAGTCGTGAGCTTAGTCAGCGACACTGTTTTTCTTTTTTCAATTTGGAGAGAGAGTTCATCTTTCTCATCAAGGAAGAGAAAGGTAGGGAGAGAGAAAAGGAAGGAAGGGAGAAAGGAAGGAGAAATGCATGACAATTTTGAGGTGATGGGTATCTTTCTTACCGGACTGTGGTGTCAGGTTGCATGATGCTGATCAAAAACATCAATTCAAGCACTTTTTTAAGTGGATCCGTGAATGCCTCAAGAAGGCTGGGAGGAGGAGCACATTTTTACGTGGTGGAAACGGAAAAGAGGAAACTGGGCACACATCGGGGTCTGCAGTGATCTCCAGCCTCCGCGGAGATCCCGGGCTTCTGGGCCATGCTCCCCGCAGCCCTCCCAAGGCCTCTCTGGGTTCCTGCCTCGTGGGCCCTGGGGGGCGGAGTGCAGAAAGCTGAGAGCCGCAGGGCAGCTGGCAGGAGAAGCTCCAGAGCCCTCGGGACAGCTGAGCTGCGGGAGCAGAGGGAGGAAGCCAGGGACGCAGGACTGGACCCCTGGACAGAAAGCTGCAGCCTCCAGCACGAGGCCTGCGCTCCTCCAGTGGCTCCGGAACCAGCCGTCACTAGCCAGGCCTGCAGGCCATGGGCGAGGCCCCGAGGACCGGCTGCCCTCCTCCCCGTGGGTGACACTGGTGCCCTGGAGTGGGAGGTGGAGGAGACGTGGAGGAAGTAGGGTGCCCAGGGCAGGACTGTGGGCTTCTCCTCCCCCTGATGGACACAGTCATTTCTGAAATTAGCTACCACATGGGATTTACAACACACAAAAAAAATTATGCCAAAAGGATTTTATACAGTGGAAATGTTATAAAATCACCCACGTCATTCTTATTTTCTTGTTATTATTGTCAGTATTATTTCCCTACAGATTAAAATATTCCCAGACACCCGTGCGAAGATTGTAAACATAGAAGATGGCAGCACAGTGCAGACAGAAAGTGAAGCAAGGTGTCCTCAGGTTTGCCTGGGGGTTTTGTGTAGGAAAGGCCCAGGCCCTGGTGTGTCTGTCTGTCTGCAGCATGCACCTTTCCAAGCCTGCTCCCACCCGATTGCGTGTGCACCACGTTGGGGCCCCTTCCCAGGTCACTTAGGGTCCCCCCCGCCGGGTCTACGGCACACTGTACATCTGCAAGGTGGTCAGAGGTTGGTAACTCAAGATTCAGTATCTTAGATATAAATTCCTAATGTCTCAGGGAAGACTGAGAAAAGGAGGGCTCAGGGGCTGGGAGGAAATCTACTCCTCCAGGAAACAGAAACTGCCTCTGCATAGCCAGTTCTTTCTGTTTTTAAGGAATCTTTTCTGTAATGACATCTCAAAAACAAAGTAATGACAAAGGACAACAAAGTTAAGGTTATGACTGTAGAAGTAAGCCAAAAAATTAAAGCATAAGTATATATATATATATATATATATATATATATACTTAAAGCACTTGGAGACTGTAAGCCTCATTATTCAAACGTCTACAAAGCCATGAGGTGCTTGGACCAGCCCGTGCAGAAGTCTGCTTTGGCCATGTTTTAAGGCTACGCAAAAGTAACCTACTTTTCCATGTTTCTCATCTTTAGCAAAAAGAATATTGGATTTGCCATTAAACCTAAAGTTGATAATCGTCTGTTAAACCTTCCTGGCAATGACACCATGAAACCTGATCATTAGCCATTTCCCAGACACCTCCGCGCATCTCAGTGCACAGAAGGGGCGGCCAGACGCACACGGTCATGACCACAGTGGGCGAGCAGCTAAGAGCGTGGGCGTGGGACTGAGGGCGAACGGTCACATGGGTGGCACACACCGTTGGGTGATAATACGGTCACTTCCACGCTTCTGTTCAGAGAGATCATGAAACATACAATCTCCTCAACTCCACTTGCTTTGTTTATAATATGATTGTTTTTATGAGACATCATTCTATTACTAGGGTAGAAATGAAGCTGTGTCAGAAATGTGTGGGTGTGTTACCCAATACATACAGCATTACATGGGTACCCTCGGAAAAGCACAGGAGGGTAGTGGGACCTTCTTCACACCCAAAGTCATAAAGCAGTGTCCTGTAAATTATTACTTCTTTCTGCAGAGATACTTTCTAAGCCTAGAATCTAATTTGGGAGCATGAAATCCTTGTATCACTAAATAACTTTGTTGAATGTTAGGACCAGAGAGTCCTGTGGAGCGAGGAAGCCTCAGGGAGACACTGCATGGGAGGCAGAAAGAACTGTTCCTGCTCTCTGGGTACCTCACCAAGAACTTTGGAAAACAAGTGTGGAAGAGAGGAAAGGGTTCAAAAGCGAGGCCTGGAATATTCTCCTGCACCGCCAGACTCAGCATGACAACTTCAAAAGTACCATGGACACACCAAGTGTTTGTAGCTTCCCAGGGAACTACGTGTCCAGGCCACTCTTAAGTTTCATCAATCGTAGCTCGGCTGCTCTGAGAAACGTTAGCTTACCTTTCTAATTTACTCTCATAAAAACCAGGTTCAGCTTTTAAGCTTTTGGCTTCACTGAAGCTGACAAATCCTCTCAAGCTTGCATGTAGCTGCGAAGGGACCGGAAGTGGGTGCAGCCCTGGTCTCAGGCAGGTGCCTTGCAGGATGCTTTTTCCTGGGATGCACCTACAGAGGCAGCAGCTGCACAGTGCCCCGTCCCCTGAACCGCAGCCTGGACCTCAGCGTAAGCGGAAGACAGGCTCGTACCCTCTGAATCCCACTCTGCATCCCCTGGGTCCTGAGGAACGTCAGCCTGGCTTCACCCACTGGGTGCTTCCCAAAGACAGCTGATTAAGTTCCCAGAAGGAAGAGTGCCACAGAGAACATCCCCCCAGCCTGGGAAGCGTGTGGGCTGAGCTGCACTCAGGAATGCACCTGAGTGCAGGGAGAGGGAGGCTCTCGAAGCGTCAGGCCCTCAGAAGACCAGAAGGTCCCCTGGAGTCCCCCACAGTGCCTGCATGTCCACACCTGTCTTTGCAGCATTTCTGTGGGGCTCCTGTGGTCCAAAGACCATTCCAGGCACATGCACCATGCTGGGCGACACTTTCTCAGCCCCAGGCTGCCCAGGCTCACACAGGGCCGCTCTGAGGACACTTTCTGTTTCTGTTTGGTCTTTTCCTGTATCCTCACTGGTTCACTCAGTAACTGAGGACGGAGAGTCTTTTCCTGTATCCTCACTGGTTCACTCAGTAACTGAAGACGGAGAGGAAGCTTTAGACACTGCCAAGAAAACTATTTCAGAAGGCATCGTGTTTTCCATATGCAAAATCAATGCTTCCAAAGCCACCAGGAACACTGGGGACACAGGGGCTCCATGTTCCAGACGCTTTAGATTCCTCCTCAGTTCACGGGCTCCATGGAGACCTCCTCCTCCCTTCTCACTGTCCCTCTGGCTCGGTCCCTTTTTTCTCAGGGGATGGACGTTGACAGTGTGACTGCAGAGCAGGTCCACCTCCCAACCACGGTGGCTTCTTCTAAAGCAACCTGAGACCCAGTGCAGAGAGGGCTCCCCTCACCTCTCGGGCCCCGGAAGCAGCCCTGGGAAGGCCCTGGTACTCCTGGGGGCTGCAGTCCTCACAGTACTTCCCCTTGTTAGTGGGCTGCTTTTGTTCTGTCCTCAAGGTGACAGTCAGAATGGTCCTGGGTAGAAATGGGCTGCTTCTGCATATGGACAGCCAATTTTTCCAGCACCATTTGTTGAAGAGATTGACATTCTTCCAGCGAGCATGTTTGGCTCCTTTATCAAAGATAAGGTGGTTGAGTGTGTTTGTGGTTGTGGTTGTATCTTCCAATCTATTCCACTGATCTTCTGGTCTGTTTCTATTCCAGTACCATACTGACTTTATTACTGTAGCTTTGTAGTATAATTTCAAGTCAGGGATTGTGATGACTCCTGCCTTGCCTTTGTTGCTTAGAATTGTCTTTGCTATTCTAGGTCTCTTCTGGTTCCAGATGAATTTTAGGAGTGATTTCTCCAGATCTATGAGGTATGTTAGTGGTATTTTGATTGGGATGGCATTGAATCTGTATAGTAATTTTGGGAGAATGGCCATTTTTACAATGTTTGTTCTTCCTATCCATGAACAGGGGATGTCTTTCCATTTTCTGAGGTCCTCTTCGATTTCCTTTTTCAGGGTATTATACTTTTTGCTGTACCATACACTAAACTAAAATCTAAATGGATCAAAGATCTAAATGTTAAAACAGAAACACTAAGACTGCTGGAAGACAAAGTAGGTAAAAATATCAAAGATATAAGGGTAGGAAGAGAATTCATGAACAAGAACCAAGCTACACAGGAAATATTTCCCAGAATCAATAACTGGGACCACATCTTATTAAAGAGTTTCTGCATGTCAAAAGAGGTTTCCAGCAGAGTGAATAGAAAACCCACAAATTGGGAAAAAAATCTTCATGGACAGTTCCTCAGACAAAGGATTTCTGTCTAGAACTTATAAAGAATTAAAAAAATCAGACCCTTGAAATTCAAAGACCCAATCCAAAAATGGGCATCTGAAATGAATACACAGTTCTCAGATGAACAAATACGAATGGCAAATAAATACATGAAGAAATGTTCATCATCATTAGTCATGAGAGAAATGCAAATTAAAACCACACTGAGATTCCATCTCACTGAAGAAAGAATGGCCAAGATAGAAAACACTACCAACAACAAGTGTTGGAGAGGCTGTGGGGGAAAAGGAACTCTTCTACACTGTTGGTGGGAGTGTAGACTGGTGCAACCACTATGGAGGTCAGTCTGGAGATTCCTCAAAAAGTTGGGTTGGAAGTCCCATTTGTCCCAGCTATTCTGCTTCTAGGCATATTCCCAGAAGAACTGAAAACATCATACCACAGTGATATATGTGCACCCATGTTTATAGCAGCACAATTTGTAATAGCCAGATCCTGGAAACAACCTAAGTGCCCATCAACTGAGGCATGGATAAAAAAGTTGTGGCATTTTTATACAATGGAGTACTACTCAGCTATAAAGAATGATCACTTTGAGGTATTTATAAATAAATGGACACAACTTGAGACCATTCTCTTAAACGAAATAAACCAAACTCACAAGGGTAAATACCATATAGTCTCCCTAGTATGAGATATGATAAGAGTATATAAGACTTTATGGTAAGCATGAGTCCCCATCTCATAGCTTTGAAGCCTTTCAATGTTTTCAATCATCAGTTGGAATGGTTTTATTCTGTTTTGTTTGACTATATCATGTGTGATGATATGAACAGCTGTTTTGAAGAAAACAAAACATTATGACAGCTATTGCTGATTTAATATCATCCCTCTTAGAAGTCCTGCCATGCTTCTTTTGTTCTACTACCATTGGTTCTATCTATCACATTGTTTCTTATTGGGATGTGAATATGTGTGATAGTTTAAACAAAATTTTTTTTATCGAAAATGAGATATTATAGTACCCATTGATCATTTTCTGTTATTCGGTTCAGAAAGCCCTGTAATTCTTTCACTCTATGCATGGATTTATACTATTGTGTTATGTTTGATATTGTTGTATTTGAAACTATGCTCAACTATAGCAGAGTAAGTGATTATGGTGATAGCTACTTTTGATGTCTGGTTGTCTTAATGTAAAGTACTGTGTTGCCTATGCTGTCCTGTTCTGATCTGCTCTGTACTGCCCTCTTTTGTTTTATTCTCTTTAAAATAAAAAATTAAAAAAAAAAAAAAAAAAGAAATGGGCTGCTGAACTTGGCGACACCAGGGCTGTGTACTAAAGAGGGTACTACAAACACGTGAGAAGGAAAGCAGTGGGCACAAAGATATTAAAAATATGTTTTGTAAAATGGAAATGCACACCCGTCATGCTGCCAAACTCGCAGGAGAAAACTGTCATTTACATTTGACTCTTGGAAACAGTCCGTTCATTAGCTGGAGATGCAGATAGTTCTGTATTCCAGATGTTTTGCAGCCTCGAATGCCCCGAGAAACTCACAGATATTTACACAGAGCTAAGGGGAGCTTGTGCTGCCCGTGGACAGATGGGCACCATGGCCTTGAAGGGCTCAGGGCGGCAGCATGTGCACCACGAGGACAAAGAGCTCAGCAGCCTGGGACCTGCTGGCGGCTGCTTCAGACCTGGCGCCACACGTGGCACTTGGATGAAAGGCAGCCAGCGCTGTACACAGGAAGAGACTGTCCAGAGGGCCACACCAGGTGGGGCTCGGAGAAGGCAAGGGCAGAGCCAGACTGTGGCCCACAGGGAGATTCCGCCCCACTACCAGTCTCCCCCTTAGCGGCCTAACCGCGTTGCAGACCGGACTGACACTCAGAGCTGGGAGGGCGTGGAAGTTCAGCTGGAACGTCAGCTTTTCCAGAAGGCTTCCGGGTTTATTTCTAAGCCTATCAATTCCCAATGGCCTACGGTGTATAAATACCATCTACATACACCAACTAGAAACCCCACCTTAAAGGTTTGCAATCTAAACTCTTGCCAGTGACCCAGTGCTGGTGTGGTGCCTCATGCTGCTGTCCAATGCATCCTGCTGTCTCTTCTGTATCTCCCATGAGCCAGGAAACAGATAATATCCAAAGGGCAATACATTTTATGACAAATGAAAAATATGTCATTTACATTTCAGTGTTCACAAACAGTGACTGCAGCTGGCCTGGCCCCAGGGACAGGCATGATGGCTGGGGTGCCTTCCAGAAGCTGCAGAGGAGCTATGGGTCCCACCAGCACCGCCCATTAATGGGAGGGCGACTGAGGTAGACATGGCCCATCACCACTGAATGCTTTCTGAGTTACTACTACTTACAGACAACTTGCTGACCCTTGACCTTGTGTTTGTGTTTGCTGATTGATTTTTACTTAGGTCTTCAGTAGGTATCAAATTTTTAAGAACAAAATTGAAAGAGAAAACTTTCCACTGTAGCTCTTTGATTCTTTTTCTAACCAGCCTTGAAGAGTGTCCTTGGATATGCCTGTTCTTTGCAGTGAGAGTGTGGATGTGAACAAGTGTGTCAATAGGAGCACATGTCTTACCAGAGTCGTGGGACCCAGGCCACAGAGTCGTGGGACCCAGGCTCCAGGAAACCATGGCGCAGCAGGCCGGTGCTGGGGGCTTCTCTGCAGCCCGGGGGGGGGGGTGCGTCCTGAATGACTCCTACTTTTCAGAGGGGCTCAAGTATTTTTTTCAGTTACTAACTGAAAAGTTGGTTTAGCTAAGTGATACCAAACTCTCTTGGACAAAGGTGCTAGAGGCTGGGAGTGGACCCCAAGACATCCTCTTCTCCTCACCCAGGCTGACTCTGACACCCTTTACACTGCCTAGATGGACGATACCCTCAACCATTTCACCTTATTATTTTGTTTACCTAAGTTACTTTCCCTCTAATGCAAGAAAGATGAATTATTTGAGAATCCGAGCTGAGAGTGACAATGATTTCCAATTTCAACTTTACTTCCAACTAGCTGGTTTATCTTGCATTGGATATATTTGGGGATCAGAGCATACTGGAAACAGAACACATAGTCATGACTGCAAGCAGATAGATTCACCTCAGTCCTTTCCAAGCAGAAGTTGAAACTCAAAATGTTTTTAGCCCAGCTCTACATTTCCCTAATGTCTGTATAAGGTAAGGCAAAACTATACAAAATGAATTTTAATTTGTGAGATTATTTCTGTAAGACTGTTATTTCCAGTATATAAAAATATGTAAATTTTTGTATATAAAAATATTTAAATAGGTAAATATGTACCTAGGCAGGAAAAGGAAATTACAGGACTAAGAAAGACCAAAGTGTAGCTTATGAGGAAATTGCAGGAGCAGCCTGCTTCCCAGCGAAACCTAGAGAAATGCATTCTGGTAGCTACAGCGTGTGCAACCAAGGATCAGCATGGGCTCTGGCAATCGCTGGAGGGATTTAAAGTTGGTTATGTTTTTATGAAATCTAACATCGAGGTATTTTAAATTACTTGCCAAATGGAATGCCTTTGGGTTGTTTCTTCACATGCCAGGTTACCTATGAAATTTTCATGACTGGAGTGTGTAAGTTCACACATCAAGGAGAGACAGGAAGGGAGGGAGGGAGAAAGGGAAGGGAAGGGAAGGGAAGGGAAGGGACAGAGACAGACAGACAGACAGACAGAGAGATGCATGTACATCCACTTAAGTAAAATGGTCATCTGAAGAAACCCTGGGGTGAGGTTGTAGTCAGGGTACTACTGACTGGACTCTTCTCTCAGTTCCCCCCCACTTACCCCTCCAAGACCCTGTTAGGTCAGTGAGAGCTTTAATGAACAAACACATGCTTGTGGCTCATCTGCACATCTTCCTTCTAATCCTAGGCTGAACGTCTGTCTGTCCTGTGATACAGAAGCCGCCAATCTGCGTCTGGATGGTGACTACTATGGCTTACACCCTAGGTGAGAGTGTGGCACGCTGGAACAGTAAAATGCAACTGTCCATACAAACCCACCCCGTCCGTTCTTGCTAACTCAGTTAGACATTATTAACATGACTCATGAAATGCTCATCTCTTGCACAAACTGAGAAATGAGCTGAAATCTAAAGAGAAAGGAACTCAGCTGGACCCAAATTGAGACCATGCAAATGTGGCATTTTGGTGCAATTCCTATGCTGCTGCTCTCCCCGGAGAACCTTCCGTCAGAGCGGCTGGGGACGCGCCTCTTTACTGACTGACTTTGCAAGGCTTCCTACAGGTCAGTGACTTCCAATAGTAGTGACGGTTGTCTCCCTAACTTCAGGTAGAAGTCTGAAAGCTACAGAAAAGACAAAGATAAGAAGCAGGTGTTACTAGACTTTACCTTGCCATAAAATACCCTTGTAGAGAATCCTTGTCTCTAACTTAGTGAGGGGAAAGCCAGATTTAGAAACAGTGATTTGTCAAAGGTTAAAAATGCGGAAAATAGAGATGGAGAATCTACCTTTGTCTATTCAGCAGCTTACACTTACATCATCCTTACTCCTGATAAGTGCTAAGAAGACCTTCAACACTTAGCAATTAATCTGGCTTAAACTACTATTTCGTTCTGCAATCTCATACTTCCACAGCCTGATAACACTGAGGGGAATGAGGACTTTTGAAATGTGGCCAGCTTCTCTCATATTTCTAAATAAAATAGTTACAAGATAATTTACTTAAAGTGTCTCAAAAACCCAAAACAATCTTTCCTCCATTAAGATACAGTGCTTCTCGACATTGCCCATAATGAGAATACTCCATGAACACCAGTTTGATTTTCTACATTCTGGCTACTTGTGGAAGTATGTGGTATTACCTTTAGAAAAGCCAAGAAACGCAAATCCTCTCACTGGACTAAAGGTCAAACCATGACCTTTACAATGCCAAACCTTCACAGAAGACATACAGGCAGTGAGACTTAAGGGAAACAAAGCAATAGTCCTGCTCTCCGAGCTTGGAGTCAGGCCTTTCTCTGCGTCTGAACCCACCATCCCAGCGTCTGCCTTGTCTGTCCCTAAGGCACACAGCAAGGAGACAAGTGGCTCACAGCCTGGAGGGGAACAGACTCCCATCCTTAACCTGCCTTTATGAAGCTCAGCTTCAGCACTTGCAGGGAAACACTCAGGCGTAGACAGGAGGTGACAGGAATGATGAGGTGACAGCATTCCCAACCAGGGGAATAGCTTGGAGGAGTTAGTGGCGATGCACTGGAGTGATGGTTTTCATTTCATTTAAACATCGTCTACTCTGCATGACCACATGCTGAAGCCTCTTCATAACTGAGGTAAAAGAGTGAGGATGAGGAAACAGATGGATGAAGCCAGCAAGTTACTTTAAACCTCCCAGTGAGGTACTGAATCCCGAATGAGAGCTCGGGGTAAGAGAGGAGACCCGCGGTCCTCGATAGTAGACAAACTTTTTCTAATTGACTTGAAACCATTTTCTTGCTCTCAAAATTCAAATTCAGGCAGAGGAAAGAGACCTCTTAGAGAAGCATGCTCCAGTCGGGCGTCATGGCGACTTCCTTTGTGCCCTTCGCACAGGGCATGGGATTTGCTTATTGGCTGGTTTACAACAGGCTGATCCTTAAAGCCCTGCTTCCCTCCGTGACCCACACTTCGGATGGCTCTTCTGGCTCACTGAGACGGTGCCAGGAATAGCGCATGCTCCTCAAGCTGTGGCCATGCAGTGTCCCTTTTAGGTGTGCTTACGATGTCACCAGCCCTCCGGTGACAACGGCAGTGAGCTGTCGGTTTGTTTCCTGGCCAGCCTGGTGCTCCATGTGTTCCTGCTGCCGACTGTTCTCCGCAGGAACGTCTACATACCTACCCGTGGCTCCTGTAACCCGCAGAGTGACCTCGCTGCCCGCGTCATCACCCACCTGAAAACTCGCCTGAAAGTAACTTCTAAAACTTTAACCATAACAACGAGAAGCACAGTCCCCCACTGCAAGGCACGCAGCACATTTTCCCATCCTGAATGCACAGGTGTCCCCACAGGCCAACAGCCTTCCACGATACGGCACCTCTAGAGGCCAAGCTGCCGACCACTGGGTGACAGGATGGGAAGGATGCTTCCACAGTTCCATCTCTCTCATGGGTGAGAGAATCCACTGGAATATTCACAAAGACGCTCGTTCTGTAACTGTTAAAATATACAGTTTCCCAGTGAACAACACAAATGGCATGCTATGGGAGGAACACACATCTGCTCCAACTAAATTACAATCTCTGGGCTGGAATGTCAAAGAGGTAATCAGAGGCATGAATGTTTAATCACCGGCTGCTGCGGAGAGAAGCCGGGTCTGCATCAGCACCAAAGCGGGGGCCGCACCCCACCATGCCCCCACCCACCTCTGCTCCCCAGGGGGAGCGCATCGTCCACTTGTTTCGAAAATAGCAGTTACTACTGTAATTTGTACCTTTTAGAAATGGTTCTGTATTTTATCTTTATAAAAGTCATTGATAAACTGCAGGTATTTGAATTCCTGCTAAAAAGGAAGGAAGAAAACAAAAGAAAGGAAAGAAAAGAAAAGAGAACAAGAGTTGCCTAAGTTAGTTAATGGGTTAGCCCTCTATCTCTGTTGTACCTCGAAGCCAGGATCAATGAGGAAAATGCAGTATATATCCATCTGCTAATGAAGAGATAATAATCTTTACAAAAACCATGGTTAGGTACTTCGGAAAATCAACAATAAGCCATTTGTCAAACATATAAATGTAGACTTTCCCTAAATGACACACAGTGGTGCTCTTACTGGAAAATTAGTGAGCTGGTTCTATCCTTGCATTTTTCATATGAGAATGAATAAAAATAGCTGCAACCTATTTCCATGAAAAGTTCGTATGGGGAAGAGAGAGCTTTCAGAGAGTTTGTAGAGGCGGTTCTTGCTGGATACGGAGGAACAGCAAGAAAGAAAGAGACAAGTCAAATACCTGAGTCTTCAGAGAAACAAGCAATGGAAACACTGCATTGCCCCTGGAATATGGTACACCCGCTGCTCTATTTGCTCATAGGCATGATTGTATGTATGCTCATCTATTAGTCACCAAGAACGTGTGGGCATGGAACACACACACACACACACACACACACACATTTGATTTATTCTGAAAAATTCCACATGTACAGATGATGGATGACGACTCTACACTGTCCAGAGACAGATGTCTTTGGGGGAGTGATAATGTAATTTTAAGGACCAAATGAATGCCACTGTGCATCTTGTTGAACTTTTGCTTTGATCAATGGTCAGAAAATCCAGCCAGGACCAAATTTGCCTGGTGCCATCTGGCTGCTGCCTCACTTTGTACATTCCTGAGCCAAGAATGACTTTACGTTTTTCAGTGTTTAAAAGAGAAGGAATCTGGTGGCATCGGGACACATGACAACTGCGGTGCTCAGACTCTGGGCCCCTGTCCATGAGTGGGCAGCGTCTGCAGGGACAGCCGAGTGCAATTTGATTGTGTAGGCCAGAGTTAAGAAAGCCAGCCTGGCTCTTCAAGAAAAACTGTGCTTAGAAAAATCACTGCTAGGACAAAAGTACACCATGCAGTGCTCTGTGAATTCCCTTTTCTGCTGACTTGTTTCCCTTTACGTACTCTTTCCAGACATTGTAAAGTGAGCATTAAAGCCTCTCTTAGGGAAGTATAGAAGGACTCCCAAAGCAATTAGTTTGCCACACATGCCTGTGTGGCAAGGCGAGGGTAAGCAAGTTATAAATCAGGCAAAAATGCCTTCCTTCTGTGCTCCAAGGACGCTGAGACATAATTTTACAAATGCCCATAATAAACATGAATATATAAGTCAATGAAAAAGTGTTTTAAAATACATCTATTAATACATGTAGCGTAACCCTTCCATAAGCTCTGATGCACACATCTGCACACACACACACACTCATGTATTTATGGTGCACATCTACACATTTATAAATATAAAACGTGCATATACACATTCATACACGTTCGTATGTAGCAAAATCAATATGAACAGTGTGTTGATGAAACTTCCAGTTGGTAGACAGAATATTGTTACGTACAAGGACACTGAGTAGAGATCAAGTAATCAGAGTCCTGGCTGTAGATCGGTTGCTAGTAAGCTATTTCAACAATGTTCCAAAAGCCTTGGGGCTTGAGTTGCATCATCTGTAAAAGGAAGTCCTTCCTCTCTTTATTCCTTTTTAGTAATATTGAACATAGAGACATGCTGTATACTTGTGGCTATGATGTTTCTTTCTATGCAACTAATGTACCGCTGTTATCCCGCGGGTCAATACAGCAGCAGCTTCTCTGAGCCTGGAAACCTCAGCAGGGCTTGTCAGTAAGTACGCTAGCTGAAGACGCTGTTTTGCTCACCCATGCTTTCCTTCCTGGCTGAAAGCTAGGCCGTCCTTTAAAGGCAACAGTGCACCCTTGGCCTTTCACGAGCTCCCCGGTCACACTAGCAGGCAGAGAGCTGGCCCCTGACGTGGACAGAGGCCTGGAGTGCTCTGTGGAGGAGGGATTTGGTCTCGGGAGCTGGTGTGAGCTGCAGGAGCTGAGTCGGCTCCAGACCGTGGGCCACCTTTGGAGGTCCACCTGTGCTGCGCATGGACACGGTGGGGTCTGACTCTGAAACCTCAGGACTCTGGGTGTTAGAACATTTACTTGCAAACGCAGGCAGTGGAACCTGCCCTGCACCCACCATCTCGTCTACCCCAAAGGCTCCATGTCACGCACAAGGTAAAGTGCGCACAATGGGACTAATAGGGATACGCAGCCAGAGGGCTCAGCGCGCACTCCCGGGCTGCCCCACGTTGGTGCAGTCTCTGCTAAGCACCAGTATGCTCGGAAGCAGTCTGCTCCCACTCGAGGCCTCTGCGGCCAGGTTTTCGCTGGGCACGTGCTCTGGTCTGGAGTCACTTCTTCTGTGCATCTTCAGGGCGGCTTTCTGGGGTCTCATAACCCGGGATCTTGGGCAAAAACCAGGACTTCCGGTCAGGTGTGGGAGAGAGTGAGGATGATCAGAGGGAGAAAATCACCTTCTGCAGCGACTGCCCTGGAGCAAACACGGTGCTGAGCACAGTGGCTGCAGGAGGCTTTTCTCACAGAGGCCGGTGGGAGGAGCACCCACTCCCTGCTTCGCTCCATTTCAAGGTGCCCCCAAAATGTGCCCCAGTTCTCAGGCCGCGCAAGCCAGACCTTGCTCCTTTGACCAGGGAGATCCCCAATGCTGAATCACTGCAAAGCTCTTTGATAAAAACCATGCTTTAAACATGATGTAATTAGGGCTGGGGATGTAGCTCAGTGGCCTAAGTGCCTACCTCGCAGGTGTGCAGTTGTGAGTTCGATTCCTGTTACAAAAAAAAAAAAAAAGATGTAAATTGTACTTTACTACTTTCTACAAAACCCTGCTGGCAGTTGGTTTTTTACTGTGCACATTTCTTGGTCCTTGACTGCATTACCTTATGGAACTGGTGATGAATTATAATCATCTTATTGATCACAGGCCTTAAGCGTTGCGTGCCTTCACCAGGATAAGGTTGTGAGGACAGGCAATCTTTCTTTAATCTGTATCTTTTACAGATTTGAACAGCACTTAACTGACCGATTAATGTTTTTATTGAACATGTTTCCTTGTAAAATTAAAATACTCCGTCATATTAATCCTATATAGAGAAGAAAATCTGAATTTTTGGTGCCAGAGAAATTTTGGATTTTCTTCTACCCACCTCAAGGATGCTGAAATGTTACTGAATGTGTGATAACATGTATTCAGTCTAGTATCTAAGTTACCCATGAAGAAGACTGAAAGAGGTGTTTTTACAAAAGCAAAATACTAAAAATACAGAGGAAGCATAAGGTAAAACTAATGCATTTTTAAAGTACTACAGAACAATATTCCTGGTCACCAGCAAAGTTTAATTGGTTTAATATATTCATTGGCAGTGCTGATTGTGTGCCTGCGATTATTTCTAAGCACTTAAATGTAAAGACTGACTTCATGTCTGTCACAGTCCAGTGATGCAGGCACTAGGACAATTATCACTCTACAGACAACAAAACTGAGAGCAAAGGGCTGGACATGTGATCATGGTCACATAAACTTCAGAACTGGCCGCGTCCCAGTGTGAACCGTGCACCCCTCATCCTGCGCCCCCAGCTGGGTGTTCGGTGTCCCCACACAGCTCAGATTTCTCCTTAAGAAAGCTGCCCAGTAAAAGCAAGTGCCAGCCAAGAAAGACGCTGAGACACTTCCTAAGGAAGATGCCAAGAGAGACTCGGGTAAGATCACTGGTGTAAGAAATGAGAGCTAAATTAAAATTCCAGGTGGTACTTCGTAAAAACGGAATTATGACAGAAGATAATTCAGTTTAAATGAGAACAGTGAGGCAAAAGTCTGATACATCTGTATTTTTAAAAGGATATTATGGGATTTAATAAATAGTTTCAGTGGGGCCAGGCAGGTGAAATCTGGGTAGCGGAGTTTGAAATGGCGATTAAGCAGGAAAGGAGTTATGCCTGGGCCGTTGTCTCCAGAAACGAGCCATGTGAGACAAGGCTTTGCATAAAGTGGGCAGCAGCAGGATCCGCTCAGGGTGGACCGGCCCAGCCACTTACGGGAGTCTTGGCCATGGCATGTGTTTCCCTGTGCTGGTGCCCTTCCAATGTCTAGCATTTATTTTTCTTTAGCTTTTTCCAAAGAAATATTCCCAACATGGTTCAACAGTTGTTTTCATTTGGCTTGGAATCCTTTGCCTTTAGGGGGTAGTGGCAGTTAAGTGTAATTGCCAATTTACCTGCTTAGAGGTTACCAAGGGGATTATTAAAGCATGGCTCTTGATGTGCCAGGGCGGGTTACGAAAGTGTGACCTTGGGTGCCGTATCTGGCCCTTGGCCTTTCCTCTCTGCTACTGTTCTCCTGTTCTGCTTCCTGGACAGATGAATGGAGCATCTTCACTCTACTATGGACTTTAGTCATGAAGTTCTTGACCTGAGGCCAGCTAACCATGGACTGAACCCACTAAACCTACAAGCCAAATTGCAGTTGTCCTGGTTTAAATCGTGGGAGTCAAGTGTTGTGTCCCAGTGTCTACTAGAGGATTTTAAATATAATTTCAAGGCAAACTTTTAAAACTCCTTTGTTTTAAATTAATTTATTCTGTTAAACAATGGCATGCATTGGATTTAATGTAAGGTATTGGCACAGAGAATGGACTGGGGAAGGAAAATACAATGAGCATAAGGCTTGGGTATTTACATGTGACATCTTTCAATTTACAAGAAATGGCATCATTTCAAATATAATAAAGCATTGTGAGCCCACAGTATTTATTTCTTCTCTTCAAAAATGCATTATATTTCTCAAATGAGGTCATGTTCTTTCTTCTTATATCTTAGAGAACAGAGCTGCACTGTATGACAGCCATAATTGCATATGTATAAGTGTATATATATATATATATATGACTCTGTGTTTTTCAAAGGCCTGGAGTCTTTGTAGTTACATATTGGGTAGAGTCTTATTAACTCATGTTAATATACTCCCTTGCTTTGTAATTGACCACAAAGATTCAATAAATTAAGCAAGACTAGAAACATATTACAGTCATGGCCTATGGTTTAGAAGGAAGAGAAAATTCCAAGAAGTGGTGGCAGTGGACATGGTAGGGTCAAGGTGGCTGTGATTCAGATGCTATGACTGGAGAAACAGCAGTTCTTTCTGAGAGCTGGATGTTTTCCAAGATTTGGGGCATGCATTATTTCCACGTAACAGTAAAGCTGAGGGTCCCTGAAATGTAGGTGGTCAGAGACCAAAGAGAACGAGACTTTATCTAAAAGTTTCTTTGCTAGAAATGAACATTTTCTAGTGCATTTCTCTAAGCATCTTTAAACCGGTCAAGCTATCATTTTGTTCCAGTATTACCAATAGAGCTAAAACTTAAACAGGAAAAGGAAGAGCAAATTAAAAGCACATATCCATAGCATCTGCTTTCTGTTGCCTTCTTGATTTCGTGGATGGAGGAATATCAGAACAAGACATGGAGGTGACATGAAGCAAGAACTCACAATACTCAGCTTCAGATGAACCACTTGCCCTGGCTGAGATGACACGTCATATCTGCCCTTTGTATACATTTCTCTACACAGTGAATTGGCTGAATGCATTGGTGATAAGTAAACATCACTTAAAAGGAAAAAAAACACAACTTCCAAAGCATTCTTAGTACCTAGAAGTTGATTTCTAATAAAGTTTCAATAGATGGAGCCAGGAGAAATAATAGCTGTTTGAAGGATTAGGGTAGGAAATATATGAGACAAGTATTTGTACTACCAAAAAGTAAAGAAGTGCTTAGAAATCCAAAATCAGAGCAAACAAAACCCAGAATCTTGACTGTTTACCAAAGGCACAGGAGCCATCTGGAAGAGCCTACAAGCCCAAATCTGAAAAACTGTGGCAAAGAAATAAAAAGTCAGAATTAGAGTAAAATCAGAAGCATTTTTTTTAAAAAGCCCAGGAGTCCATACTGATGTAAGTATATGGGAGAAAAGACAAGTCTTCACATGTATTGGTTTATTGGTTTTGAAACTGTCCCATCATAATCAAAGACATTAATGACAGGGAAAGTGCCTGTGGTATATTTAGGAACTCTGCAGTATCTTGCACTTTTTCTATAAATCTAACACTGTTATAAAACTATGTAAAATAAGCTTTCAAGACTACTGCATTACCCAGCTTATTCAAATATTATCATTTAATTCAATCTTACTTAATTTTCCTATGTGTGGTGGTGATTCACTGACATATCAAAGATTTCCTTTCTGAAAATATTGGACTTAGGATAACTTAATGGAAGATTTTGCTTAAATTAAATCAGGCAGAAGCACTCTACCCTCTCTTCTTTCTCTCTAGAAAGGGAAATGGTATCATCTTATGAGCAAATTCTCTCCAAGGCACATCTTCTCTTGATGAATTTGTTACAGTTAAGGAAGCAAAGAACTTGGGAAAATTTTACAAATATCTTTACAAAATTATTTCCATAAAAGACATTGCCTTGAACCCCCTCAAAATAGTCCCCTCCCTTCAAAAACCCTTAACCCTTTGTTCTTGCCACCTCCTGAAGCAGTTCTAGAAGGCCTCTTTCATGAGTGTCTTTATTTCCGCTGTCCTATGTGCCTTGGTGTCCTGAATAAGTGCACAGCATTTACCTTGCACGGCTGTGTGTGTGTCCGGAAAGAGCCAGTCCCCTCACAGTGCCAGCTCCGGGGAGGGGCCGACGAGGGCACCATCGTGTTCTCTGGAGCTGCCTGTCTGCTGCATGGCTGTGAGCAGTGCTTTTGCCACGTCACTTCACATCATGAAGACCTTCAGGAAAGAGGACTCCAGAGCGGCTTCAGAAAGTGACAAGGACAATGGGCTAAGTGTGTCTGAGCAGAGAGTCAGCATTTTGATGAGGGTTAATAGCAATGTGTGTTTTATTATAAATTTTTCATAATGTAAACATTCACTATGTGTTTGATTATCTCATTTCTAGGTATTATGTATGAGCATATGGATATGTATATACATAATACTTTATTTTTCTCCTTACAGCAGAAACTCCTAATGGTGTATTGAAAAAAAAAAACTCAGTGTTTCCAAAGGCTTTGAAATAGCCTCTGAATAGACTCAAAATGCATTGTAAGGGAACAATCAATATTTCTCACTGTGCAGACAACAGAAGAAGCATCTCAGGAAAGAGACATGAACAGACGGAACTGAAATAACACAGCCGTCATCTGGTATATATTACAGGTAATAGAAATTTGGGTTTCCATCTGTCCCTCTACAGACGTTGTGCCAGACAGGTGTCCCTCATCTTCTTCTCTCTGTCCCCAGCCTGCTGATGGATATGGACACGGTGGAGACCAAGCGCAGCCCACCAGGTCCTCTCCATCACGGACAGCAATGGGTGATGTTCTGTTCTCAGTAAGAAACCCCAACCTACACTCTGGGGGCGGGAGGCGAGACATCAGAGCCTCCATTGAAAAGCTGAGTTAGACAATGGATGCGTACCATGGATTTTGATAAAAAGGAAAAGGCCCCAGTAAAGTTGTGCATCAGGTGTCCAGCCTGAGCAATTTATGTAAGAGTAAGGTGGTGGGGAGGGAGGGAGGGAGGGAGGGAGGGAGGAAGGGAGAGAGAAGAAGCGAGGAAAGGAGAAAGAGGAAGACTAGAAGAAGGAGAAAGGGAAGGATAGCAGCATGGAGGGGGAGGAGGAGGGAGGGGGGAGACAGATTTGCAGTCTGACTCAGGTAGCCAGCAGGGAGAGTTTCTCCAGGCGTGTTATTCGGTAGGTGGCAGGTATGAGGAGTGGATTCAAGTGCAATGGCCCTAGAGAACTTAAATATATGCCATTAGGCCCTGAGACTCCGATGGGTTACTCTGATTCAACTAAGTCCATTATGATAGATCATTAAAGTTAAATACGAAGAAGAAGAAAATTTCGAAGCCCAAGCACCCAGGGATTCATGCATGGGGCAGTGGTATTAGGAATAAGCACAGCACATCTTTGTCACCTGATTTGGGGGAAATAAATAAATGTCCTAGTTCCAAAAGCCCCTTTGTCCCAGTCTGTGGGGTCCCTGCGCTCTCTCACATCCCCCGCAGAGGGTCCTCTTAACTGGGACCAGGGCAGTGCTTCTAGGTCCTTCCGGACAATGAGAATGAGCTTGTACCATCATGGGCAAAGCAAGCTCCATCCTCGCCCCACTGAAAAGCGCCACCCCTGCACAGCCTTCGCACCTGCAGACAGAAGGTTTTACCCCCAGACGGCTGAGCCGACTCTGCAGGGTGAGCTTTCCAACTGGCATCCTGTGAGGTGGCGGTACTGCTGAGAGCCCCTGGAGCAGGACTGAGGGTGGCAGGGCCCCTGGGGATGTGGGCTGAGAGCTCGCTGCCTGGAGGAGCCCAGCCCTGCTGCCCGGGGATGTGCCTGCTGCCACCTGCTCCCTGCAGCCTCGGCCCAGCCCCAGCGCACACCATCTCCCAGCATCCTTAGCTGCTGGATGCTTCAAAACCAAAGTAGGAGCCACCACTGTGCGAACAGACAGGAAAGCCTCTGCACAATGGGGCAGAGGCCCCACCTGGGACCTGCCCTCTCCCTCTACATCCTCGTATGTACAGAGACCCCCAGGTCTCCTGTGTGCTGTGGAAGCCAGTGTTTCAGAAAGCAGACGAGGGATCATCTATGGTTAAAATAATACCACCTTTAAGTCTTATATTTATTCTGAAGTTACAGAATAAAATTTCCATAATTTAATATATCATAACTATGTAGCATTCAGTGTATCAAAGGGAACGGAGATGCACTGCTGAATGCATGCTCTGACATCACGCGTACTTAATAATCATATCAAAGGCGTTTATTTTCGGTTGGCTCTTGGTGTCAACCATTTATTTTTCACCATCTCATGTTTGCCAATATGGAGAGCATTTCCATGGATGATAAAAATGACCCGTAGCCAGTTCAGGAAATCTAGGAAGTCAGGACATTTTTAAGAAGAAACTCAGAATTATTGTAATCTTCCTTTTAGCACTGCCTACTTTCATAAGTCGATATGACCTCTGCTGAAGTTTTCTTTCATGCATGTTTGTTTGTTTTAAAGTAGCCTCTGCTAGTGTGTAAAAACAGCATCTTAGCAAGAAGTCTGGGATATTTCTTTACGCCACACATCGTACCCAGCCCCATTACACACTTCACTGTTCGGCCTTATTTTACCATAGTGTACCTTCCTCACCGATGGCTTGACTTTCACACTGGTAAGTTCTTGCTATTTCTAGGAGGAATTAAAGACGGATGTCTCCACCCCTCATCTTCCTCCCTCTGCCTCTGTGGAGCAGCGTCGGTCTGCCATCGCTCCAAACGCTGTGCTCGCGCCTTACCGCTCTGCACCCTGGATGTATTTTAAGTCGCGTCTCTATTTATTCATGCAGCTGAGCTGCATCTCAATGAGCCTGATGAGCCACTCTGGGTTCTCTTGTCTGATCTGGGTTTTGATGCTCCGTCCTCACCGAGTGACGTCTTCTCTTTGTAAGAGCATTTGTCTCTTGGATTTCTTTGCAGGTCTCTCCTTTGACTGCCTGACACACTGCTGTGGTGGGGATTTACACAATTGGTTTAGCGACGGTGCCTTCACACCACACAAAGGACGCTGAGCGCAGCAAGGTCTGAGGCGGTGCAAGCTCGCAGCGGTGTGGCGGCTGAGGGGTAGACCTGGTCCCGCCAGGCGCTTCCCTTCCACCATTGTGCTGGGCTGCAGGCACGCGGCTGCTCCTTCTCCCAAAGCCTGAGGGCCAAGCTTCACTCCTCTCCGCTGTATTTCCTGCGTCCAGGTTTCCATGCACAGAATTGATGACGTGTCTTTCAAAGGGGCCCAGTGAAGAGAATTATCAGATATCAGTACTTAAAGGAAATGCTGTGCCCCTGGGTGGAGTGGGTGGAGGAAGGAAAGGGGCGGTGTCCGCAGGGCCAGCAGCCGGGAGGAGGGCAGGGGTCAGACCTGACCTCTGCTTTCTGTCTTGGAGCATTAGTTCACTTTCTTTTAATCGTTGCATCTAGATTCTTTAAGTCTATCTCAGTTTTCCATGTGGAGAAGTTAAACTCATTCTTTCCTTTAAAACACAAGAGTCAAATGAGCATATTTAAAACTCGCTCGGAGATCAGGTTTGGACCCAGGAGAAGGCTTTGCAGCCGGTCCTGAGCGTCGCCCGTGAATATAAACGTGGCCGGGGACCGCGCAGGCCGCTTGCAGCACGGAGCCCTGCGGCCTGTCATCTGTAAGGAGGAGCTGGGAATGCTCATAAGGGTCTCGTGTTGCTAAATATGTGAGTAGGTCTTTACAAAACTTTTATCCTTTGCATAATTTTGATTTATAATACTTTGCACTTGGCCCATATAAATAGTTAAGCTATGCAGAATAATGTATAGTTGGGAATCCTTTAAAAATCCAGTTTTTAAAAAATCATTACACGTATGAATATTGTACCCAGCGAGTGCAGTACTGTATTCGT
This sequence comes from Dolichotis patagonum, assembly GCA_004027295.1. NCBI lineage: Eukaryota > Metazoa > Chordata > Mammalia > Rodentia > Caviidae > Dolichotis > Dolichotis patagonum. The sequence goes on along the minus strand of PVJX010003218.1, from coordinate 35,263 downwards.
GGCTGCCGAAGTGAACCAAGTGAATTCGTTTGAATTATTTGGTGTACTAACTAAGAAATGTTCTTATAAATGACCCTCAGAGTATTGATTATGAAAAATGACAGGAGAAGTAGAATACTCTCAACAGTATTTAAACCAATCCATAATTTTCTTACGCTTCTTTCCTCTAAGTCCAGGTGAAGTAGACATAAAGTTCAGTGGCTGTAGAATCCAATTTTTTGGATAGCTTACAGTGCTCTTGCCTAAATATTTTCACCATTCACTTATTCTGTAGGTATTGTGACTCTGATTGGTTGCCACGGAATTAGTTGTATTAGTACTGATTAGTGAAATTTTTAATGAAATCTTTTCCTCTATTAACACTTGGAAATATATTGTTCCAAAACCTCTATGGTATGTAAGTCATGTAAAGTCATAATTAAATTGTTATAAGTTACTAACTTCTGAATTCATTATTGAGCATTTAATTAGCTCAGGTTTAACATAACCAGGAGAAATTAGCGGCATTGTTCTCAGGCAATTTAACGTAAAATACAAGCAGCAGCATGCTCCGATTAGGAGGAAAGTCTCCAGAAGGGCTCCTCTCTTCCTCTTTCTCTCTCCTGCCCTAACTACTCCTTGTGGGCACGGTGTAATCACAGTCCTTTCTGCCTTACGCTTGCCTCCAATAATTTGTAAATACCTTTGTTTGAATGAGATGCTATGAAAAATCTCTGAGGACAAATTGGATGTGAAGATAGTGGCACAGTATCTCCCCTGAGACACTTATTAATCACCAAAGAGGATTGGCAATTTTATAGCGGAGATACTCAGTCAACTCCGCCTTTATCAAGTACATTCACAGCTGAGAAAAAGTATGGCTATTTCATGTACCTCACCATTGACATCTCTACCACGTTTTTAAAAATTATTACTATTGTTTTCATTTTGATCTTATTCTGGCCAAAGTCCAAAGTTTCAACCAAATAATGAGAAAGTAATAGCCTCAAATTTGGAGACATCCTACAAAACAGGTGATCAATAATGTTCCAAGTCTTCAAGGTCAGGAAAGGCAAGGAACTGTCACAGCGTAGGAGAATCAGGAGACAGGAGGACAAAGTCATTAGGGTGTGGGATCCTGGGACAGAAGGGACAATGGAAAACTGACAATTTCAGCACTGTGTGTCATTTAGTCAATACCATCATGTCAACACTAATTTCTTCCGGTTATATAAGATGTTAACTTTGGAAGAAGTTGGGTGAAGGCTATACGGATGTCCGTACTGTTTTTGCAGTTTTTCAGGTAAGCTTAAAAGTACTTCAAAACACAAACTTTTACAAGCCCAGGTATAGAAAGGTGGATTATTAACCTCTTGGTGAGTTGAGTTTTCTGGAGCCCTGGCGATGCCAGGTCCACAGTGACAGCAGGCAAGTTTCTGGGCCAGGGCGGGACTCGGGGAGCCACCAGAGGTCTGCCGTGAGGTGAGGGCACTTCCACTGCTGCAGGAAGCCACGGTCCACACGTGAGAAATGTCACACCCGGGGGACAGCCTTGGTGCTGGACTGGAAGGCAAGAGTGGCAGCACCCCTATCACAAGGCGGGCTGGCCACACGGAATCTCGGTGACTCAAAGTATGTGACCCAAATCCATAAATCCACAGGGACATAAAGAAGGGGTGAGAAACTAAAGTACATGGGAGAGCAGAGGTAAAACTCCCATGCGTCAAAATTCTAAGTAACGTGCAGGCCCTCCGTCTGCACGAGGTAGAGTGTGGCACCTGCTCCATGGGGCTCGGTGGATCAATTTCTTCCAACAAGACTGCATAAAGAGGGAGAAAGAGTGGCACACAGCGCAGGAAGCCACATGTCGCCCACCCCGCTCTGCCAGCTCAGTGGACCAGGAGGACAGGGAAGAGCGCTGGGACATGGGGTGCCGTCCGCAGGAGGCAATGCAAAGGCTTCTTCCTGTGGTTCTCCGGAGCCGGGTCCTCTGTGTAACACACCAGTGACAGCTGAGGAGCTTCAGTGAACCAAGGACTTCAGTGACCGGACTTACTAGTAGTGATAGCTGTCACAAGAGCGACGATGCATTGTCACAGCAGGGAAAACAGTGTCACATGCAGGAAGCAGTGCTCTCGGGTCTGTGTGAACTCTACACAGGAGGTGTGTTAAACCCTAAACCCTGGAGGTTACCCCAGCAGCACGGGACCTGAGACAGTCGTGACAGGCATAGTATGGCACTGTTTCATAACTCATTCCTCCCGTGCTGCACTGACACAGCCGTTTGGGGTGACTTCTCTCTGCATTTGGCACCTTCTCTAACAACTGATTCCTTTGATTAGTTTGCAGGGCTGAATGACTATTTTGGGTTAGAAAAGTTTAGTGACTTGGGAGTTAAAGCGTGATTTATCTTTAACATTTATGCAGCTCTGTGCAGTATTGACGTGACTGGGAACAAGGATAGAGACGCTTTTTTCCAAGGGGCTAGGAGCATTTGTGTTGGGAACTGAGGAATGTGGGGCTACATGGAGGCTGCGGGACCAGGAGGTGACCGGGCAGCTTGGACTCGAACTCACGCTGCAGGGCAAGCGGAGATGTGTCCTAGGTGTGAAGCAAATCATCCAGTGACGCCCTTTATTCCTCAGACTCAGTGTGTGCTAAAAGAAATAAGTAACGGCAAAGGAAAACAAGAAGAAAAGGAGGGAGGGGAAGAAGAGAAAAGAAGAGGAGGAGGAGGAATTTGGAGCAGCAGTAGCGGCAGCTGAGGCAGAGGAGCCAGGCCACCTCTGCAGATGAAGCTTCTAGCGGGACACAGGGGCGGCAGTGCCAGGGCTGGAGTGGGGAGGGCATTTCACAAGGCCGTCGTCTGCCCGAAAGGGGCACAGTCAGCTCTGTAGTACCCACTGCTACTGCACCACAAGCAGTCCCCTGCCCCATGGGTCCCGGGTAACCAGAAGCAGGTGCTTGGCGGAGCTCGCGGGGCTGAGGCCTTGGGCTCCAGGACAGTGCTGGTTTTTCTGCACCAGGGGACAGTTAGACTGTCTCTGGGGACAGTCAGACTGGTCTTTCCCTAACTCCACTAGAGCTCAACTCTGCCCGCCTCTCACCTTGGATCCCTTCTATTCTGCAGTGCCTAAGCCTTTGCAGTAACTTCTATCTCTGACCCTTTACACACACACGTGCGCATGCACACACATGTGAAATTTCGAGGTAGGGTCATGCTAACGTGCTCAGGCCACAGGTTCTCCTGCCTCAGCCTCCCAGAGAGTTGGGGTTACAGGCGTGTACCGGCGTGTCTGGCTGAACCCTCTGACGTGTGCTGAAACAGTGCACCAAGACCCCTGTCTGTTGTGTAAAAGCACATGCTGCAGATGCATTAAGCTGCAGCACGATGAGGCGGAGGGACCTGCTGGGCTCCATCTGGGGCTCCTGCAGCACTTCAGCAGGGGAATGCGCAGCAGGCCTCGGAAAACAGGGCGACTCCTGTGACACCCTGGCACGATCGGGAAGAGTGAATTCCCTCTGAAGGGAATCTCCGCTCCACCAAGCCAGCCCTCCTAAAGACAGCAGGCCATCTGACGGACACCAGTAGGGCCCTGCGGGTCCATCTCATGGACAGCAGTAGGGCCCTGCGGGTCCCTTCTGCAGAAGTGGGGTAGGGGTTATGCGCTTTCTCTGCAGTGCTCACCAGTGACCAGTGACAGGCACTCACAGGTAAGGTTACAGGGAGATCAGTACACACACGTAATGACCAACGTGCAGAGCAAAGCCCTCGAGCCCTGGAAGGAGCCTGGCGCTGCCCCCCTCCGGCACGGCCCCAAGGACTATACACCTCAGCCCCCCAAGCTCACTGCCCACAGCTCACCCTTAAACTGCCTTGCAGGAGCTGCAGGGACTTTTCAGGACAAGCGTGCCCGGCTGGGGAAAGTGCAGTGTTTCAAACCGTTAGATCTCGGAGATGATAGATGCCTGAGTCTCTAAGCACAGAAGTCAAATTTTCATATCAGCCCTTACCATAAGTTTTCCTGAATGGAAATCACTCCCCCACAGTCTGACATCTCTACCGGGCCTGCCCAGGGAGGACTTGGGCCACCTGACTCCTTGCTCAGGATTTTAGTGCTTAGAGATACTCCCTTCCCTGCACCTCAGTGCTGTCCCAAGCAGCCTGAGACCCAGTTACAGTGGCTTCAGTTACAGCAATGTTTTCAGTCCTGTAAATTTTTAGCTTCCCTGGAACAGACATTCTGATGAAACCTGGAATTTCCAGGTTTCCTCAGTTTCAAATTAGAGAAGCAAGTGTCTTTGTCACTGGCTGAGTGATAGATGAGGGCCATGTGAGTCATATGTGAGCGCTTGCAGCCTGGAAGCCTCTCAACCAAGCCACACAGAAACATGCTGAGGACCATCCCAGGACTGCCATGCAGGAAGCAGTGCAGAGCCATACACAACAAAGGGCAACGAAAACACCCCGCAGGCTTTCTGCAGGTATTCCTAAAGATTCTTCTTATATTTGCTACCTATTAATTTGAAGATCAAATACTTGATACTGTGAAAAAGTTATTCAAAATTTTTGGCAAAGAATTTACATAGATGATTTTGTAAAATCCATATATCAACCCTGAGAACACTGAGGCTGGAAATACTCAAACATTTTAAAACCACTAATATAAGAGAGGACAGGTGCTCTTCGAAGTCACCACTACTGCGTGTTTCTTCACCACTGAGCAGAAAATCAGCATGTGTGTGCCCCTTCCTCCTCAGGGTCCTGAACACTTCCACTGGGGCATCCACACAGGGGCACCACCTACTCTGCAGGATGCCAGCGTCCTGACCCCTGACTTCAGAAGAGAAAGAGGCCACAGGAACATGACCAAAGCAAGTTCAGTGAGCGTGGGGTGACTCTCAATGCAGTGACTCAGTAACTTCCAAATTAACAAACCAAGCATCTCTTATCTCTCGTAAGATCATTCTTGAAAATGTGTTTTGTGTTCAGCTGATAAGAAAAACTCCTTCTGTTTTCCCAAGAAAAATTAAGATGAGGGGGGTCCCACGGGACTGCAGAGCAAATCTTGCAGTTGCAGATAACAGGCTCAGCCCCCTCCACACTGGTCCTGAAAGTCATAATCGCTACGGCTGTGATGTTGCTTAGCACATATTTATTTTTTCTTAGTGTTTTTCATAAGTAGGGATTTAAAATAAGTTTTTCAATCGTCGGTCTGCTTTGTCAGTAGCTTTGAGAATACTAAGGCCCTGCCAACTGGTCATCCCCACTACCTATTCCTTTTAAAGAAATGTTAACATCATCAATGGGTGGTGTTTTAATGCATTTTATAAGTGTGAAACAGATAAGGAAGTTGGTATCATCTTGGAGACTTTATCTGAAGATGTCTGACAAAATAATAATAGCATGAAAGTATTTTTGTTTTTGTGATGAAAATTCAGTTCACCTTATTAATGTTAAAAGCTAAAAAATAATTTATCCTGGTAGTAATGGTCATGCATAGTTGTATATTTCAAGTGTCTTGAGGCTTAAAATCACTCCATGTTTCTGGAGAATGTGCCTATAGTTAAGAAATCTAGGCCTGAATTCTGCTGGCAACACCCTTCACCCCCTCGTCAGTGGGCTCCTGACCCTCGGAGGCACACGCTGTGCCTCCCCACAGCCTCCCTCACTTGGAGTTCAGTCCAGAGCTGCTTTTGAATCTTTCTTCTTTGCTCAAGTGACTCTCACCTGACTCCCAGGAGCCAGGGCCATCCAACTCCACCATGCTCCCTCCCCGCGTCCGTGCTTCTCTAACTGCAGCTAGAGTCTGGGCTACGGCCCCAGCCTCTCCACTGCTCCCACTTCCAGTTAGTGCTCCCCTCCCACCCAGTGGCACACATCCATTCAAACAACATTCTCCACCCATGACAGCCCCATCCGCTCTACCCCGCTTCCGGTCTGGTCTCCAACAGAATATCTCAGTCCCATGGGCTATCAGCTCCAGCGCAGCATCTCATTTCCATTGGACAATTTTGGCAGAGCCTCTCAATTCCATGGGCTATCTAACTTCAGCAGAACACCCAGTCCCATTGGATAACTTCAGCAGAACACCCAGTCCCATTGGATAACTTCAGCAGAACACCCAGTCCCATTGGATAACTTCAGCAGAACACCCAGTCCCATTGGATAACTTCAGCAGAACACCCAGTCCCATTGGATAACTTCAGCAGAGCATCTCTAGCCCATCACCTATCAACTCCAGCGAGCATCTCAATCCCATTGGCCATCTGAATTCACAACGCCATGACTGTCTGCTCCTGGGAGTGCGTTTCAGTACTGCTGACTTTCTAGACATCCAGATTAATTCAGAGGTGGGCCTGGAAGAACAAGCACGGCCCCTTGGAGAGCAGCCCTAGCCCTGATGGACGTGCTGCAGCACACAGCTCACTCTCTGCAGGAGACCATGGCAAGCATGGAAGGCAGCAGGCTTTCGTGATGCAGTTCATGATTTTCACTGCAGCAGGCACTCGGGTCTCGGCTCCGGAGGGAACCAGTGCTGAGATGCTTAGGCGCAGAGGCCTTGATGAGGCCGGGAGTTAGGCTGGGAGGCACCCTGAACCCAGGAGGAGCAGGAGCAAGACGTTATACTGTGGATTCTTGGAATGAAAGGAAATCGAGAGATACAAAGACAATGCAAGCTTATGACAAAATGAGCTGTTCCAGAAAAATAGGCTGAAAAAGAGTTTAGTCATTTGGAAGATAAAGGAACAGAATACCACCTGGCAGATACGGGTATCAAGGTAATATTTAATTCGCCCAAAGAAATGCAAATAATGTTTGCATCAGTCTTTATTTTCTCTAAGTTCAGAAACAGAATATTTTACAAATAAATCCATTTTTAAATTGATTCTTCAAAAATATAATGAATGGCCTATTAGTCTATATTTAATAATGCAAAATTCTTCTCTGACTTTTGCTTTAACAATCATTTGAGACACTTAAAATAGTTAAGTCACAATTCAAAGCTAGATGCCAAGATATACTTAATCTATACAGTCAGGCAACTGAGCTAATTTGCATATCACGTTTGCATGACTGTCCACCAAAACACTTTGCACAAGTGCTTATCTTGTACCACAAGCTGGAGAGACTTAAAAATCTATAAACTGTAATACACACGCACACACACACACACACACACACGTAGTGTTTTTAAAGATTTCATAACACTATTTATAGTAATTATAAATGCAAATGTGTATCTATTAAGGAATTTCCCTGCAAGGGAGCCTGGAGACCATACTGCTTTATTTCAGTTCGAGTGGACATATTTATAGAACCATTCAACATGCTGTTGAGAGCGTATGAGAATTCTCAGATCTCAAATGCATGTGTTCTTCAGAGGGTGCAGGTTTCTTTCCATAGTCATGAATGAAAGCTGTCAACAAATCCACTTCAGTATTCTCACTCCAGAGCACATCTGCCAAGGAAGCAGGGAGTACAAACCACAGTATGAAAAAATGACAATGAACTTCATTTCTACTGAACTAAAGTTTTACATTCTGAGAGCTAAAGATGGTGTCGGTGCAAGGGCTGAATCTACCCTGTTCACAGCGAGTATCCGTTTATTAGCATTCTTGACTAACGCTCATCCTTGTCTTACGCTAATACCAGACACTAGATGGTCTCAGTCTATGCACAGCTAAAGCTAATGACTTAAGAATGTTACTTTTCCTGCCTTTCTAGAATGTGCTCCTCTTTCCCCTCTACCCTGCAAGTAGCTCAGCAAGTTTTCTCTCTCTTTCTCTCCTTCTCTCCTTCTCTCTTTCTCTCTCGCTCTCACTCTTTCCTACCCCCAACTTTGATTTATTTTTTCTTTTGGGACAGGGTCATGACGTCCTACATTGTCCAGGCTGGGTCCACATGTGTGGTCATCCTGCCATAGCTCCCTGGAGCTCTGAGACTCCACCTGTGCCCCCTCACGCCTGACTTAGGTCAGTCTCCTCCAGCTCCTCAGCCAAGGAAGGCTTTATATTCAGCTCGAGTATTTCTGACCTGCTCTTAGCCTATGTTTTTTCAGAGTAGTGTGGTTGTGAAAACTTGTTGCTGTGCCCCATCTCTACTCAGACGAATTTAGCCTGTCGGAGCTCGTGACGGGAGGGACTGCAAACTGGCGCTAGGAGACGAGCAGGGTTGCAGTAAGTTACACTCTCGCAGTTCCCTTCCTGCAGTGATTTTGGGGAAAGTCTACACAGGGTGGGGAATACTGAACTTAGGTTTTTTACATTCATCTAACTTAAGAAGATGTCTGTTCCTTTTCTGGAGAATGGGTTGTTTCAATTTTATTTTTCTCTCCCTTCACTGGCATTCTGCGTCCATCAATAATCAAATTATATGAAACCCAAGAGTGAAAACACACTGTCCCAGAGTCCTGGTCAGTCCTGACGGTCTCCTGAAGGTCAAGGTCAGCCTGAAGCACGAGATGCTGCCCTTCCCCAAGCGAACCAGGGGACAAACGAAGCATCGCTGTTGCTGAGGCCCCTGAAGAGGGGTGGAGGACGAGGGAGACAGAAGTGCTTCGCAACAATGCAAAGCAAAAGCGAAAAATAAAAGCACAATCAGGTGTTTTACCCTCGGAAATGTAAAAGAAACACGTTTCAATGGTAATGTGTGATCCATATACCCAAAAGAAGTTTCAAGTGTCAGCATTTCATCAAATGAGCAATGTGTTGTTTTAAGAAGTAATTCATTTCTGTTGAAATTAAATTTCTCTGTAATCTCTTCCCAAATCCTGTCCTCCATTTCTCTATTGTTAATTTGGAGTAAACACTTCTTAATTATTTAAAATTCTACTGTACACATTTGTTAACTCATAAAATTCATAGTTTCAGGCTTGCATGAATAGTTACAAGCATATATTACTTGCTTTGCTATTCTTTAAAATCTCAGAATTCAAAGTTGTGGAGCTGCTAATCTCCTCTGAGTAGATCCAGTGAGTGGAAAAGTTAGGATGAGTATGTTCCCAGAGGAGTGACCCCCTGCTGAGTCAAAGGAACCTTGGCAGCAGGTGAGGGGCACCCTTGGTCAGAATGTTACCAGGAATCCTGCAGAGGAAACTTGGTGCGAATTTCTTCTAAGCAAATGAGAATACAGTCTGCTATGAAAGGAATAGATGGTGAGAAAAATACAGCAGCTTTTAATTAGGTACTTTAGAAATGAAAGGAAGACGAAGAACACCAGGCAGTGAAAAATCAAATAAATCATTTTCTAAAATGTGAAAGCAAAAAATCAAATTAGAAATTTGAGCTCCTGTGAGATGATATATTCAGAGGCCAGCGACAGCCAGCAAGGCCCCGATGCAGCACCGTGACTGTGTAGTCCATGAGCACGGTGACAGTGAGAGCTAGGTAGATTTAAACAGATTTGCACCCATCCTGGAGACCCTTCGACTCCCAAATAACAAAGGAGAGCTGAGCTGTCCATTTTCATTTGACAAATAGGACAAGTGTCAACTCCTGAGTTGACAGTGTCAGAGACAGTGCACTGCCCGCTTCCCACACTCCACTTGGCACAGTTGGCCTGGATCTAGAATCCATCCTGGCCCAGCTCTGAAACAAGGTCTGACCGGTTTGCCCTGCTACATCCTCTGCCTTAGAAGAGAATACGCTCCGCCCCTCACCAGGCATCTATGGCTGCGTATTGTCTTGAGATCACATGACCTTCCCAAATTCCAGAAATCCAGGTACTCTGGGATATGCAAAACAATGAGGAGACATAAAAATGTACAACTTTCCATCTTAAATCCCTCAGCAGATTTCAGACACAGAGAATGATTTTAGGATTAAACAGCATCATAAATGCCCACCCGATGGGAAAGAAAACTGGTAAATAGGACATAACTGCCCCTAAGGGACTCACCGTGACAGCTGACGATGCCCAGGTGCTCCCGCCCAACACTAGCTCTGAACACCCTCAGCAAACACCAAGGACGGTTTCCAGGCTACTTCCAAGTGTGAGTGTGACTCAGAGCTCCTCCAGGAATGGTATGGAGACACCTGTGTGTGGTGTTCTTAGAGAAAAGTGCATGCATTTCAGGAAAAATCCTAGTTCTATCATTATTATTATTAGGTCTTGGGAACTGAACTCATGATTTCATGTTTACCAAGCTTTATCTTTTCCTTTATTAAGTAAATTTAAAAAAATAATTAAAACTTTCATAAATAATGAAGCAGAGTGCAAGCACTGTGACTTGCAAGGACACTGTTGTCATCCGGGGCCGCGGCGCCCATGCCCTGCCTGCATCAGAGCCTTGCTAGAGACAGCTGCACTAGGACAGGATTACAGTTCTGTCCTCTTCAGAAGGGGACATAAGCTTGGGAAGAAGATCACGCAGGGGGTCCTATTTCTGAGCGGCCACGCAGTTGACGGGCAGCCCATCTCAGGTGTGGTGTGGAGCCCCGGATGTGGTCTCCGCTGAGGCTTCAGATGCCGCTTGCTTATAGCTATGTGGAAGTGGCCGTTGGTCCTGGGGTTGGACCTCCTGTGATTTCTCCTTCCCTGTCACACTCTGTGGGGCAGCCAGACTGGCACTCACATTGCTGTGCATTCTGGGTGACAACCAGACCCTTTGGCTGTTGACTCTGGTCTGAGACTGACCCATGGAGATTCAGTCCTCAGCTGGATTTTCCATTGACACAAGCTTGCCCTGGAGTGCCAGGTCATGCGTGTCTTGGTGACAAAACCAGTGCAACCTTGCCCATGGCATGGGGTGGCTGTCCCATTGCCCCAGCCACAGGGACCTGAGGCAGGGCCCTGCATCTTAGCTCAGAGCTCAGGCACTGGAGTGAGGGAAGACTTCGGCGCCCTGGAGGAGACCCTTGTCCATGCGTGGGTCTCCAGTCACTGTTCAGAGCGCTCCAGGGAGCCAGGACACCGCTCCCCAGGCCACAAACCCCACCCAGAAGTCCAGACCAGATGGGGACAAGGCCCTTCTCCTGCTGTCCTCTCAGATTCCTGCACTGCCACCTCCTTCCTGGACAGCGAGGCCAGCACTTCCTCCTGTGTGCTGCTCCCAGCCCCGTGCCCTCCGAGCTCCTTGCTCCTTTCTTCCCCCAGCTTTACCACAGGAGGGGACTTGGCCAGGCCAGCCTCACACGCTCTGCTTAGTGGCCCTTCCCTGCTGGTAGGGTCACCCACCCCAGTGCCTGGGAGGAGTCCCTCAGTCCGCCTCAAATGGCCGGGCTCTGAGGACCCAGCTAGGGAACAGAGACGGGTACCTTTTTACTTGGCACCTTTCTAGCAATTTCCAACAGCTCGTGTGGTGTCAGTATTGATCAAGTGAGAGATTTACAACCTTTTATGCATTTAGCGTCACATCTGGCATTGTGGTTAGAGCAGATGGCTCTATAGCGAAGAGCTCTCCAAGTAGGTCAGAATGCAGGAAGCTAACTGCACTTTGTGGACAGATCCTGGCCCTGGAGTCACGGTCCTGCCCCTGGGCTGCGGTGCCGTCCCCAGACCCCAAGTCCCGTCCCCTGAGCCACAGTGCCAAAGTGTTCCCGGGTTCTCCCTGATTCTCATGGATGGAGAAAGCCCGGCTGCCAGCGAAGCCTGAAGCATGTCTTAGGAATAGTATTTACAGCTCCTTAATTACTGACCTCTGTTGTTTTCTTACTGCAAGATTTAGCTACCAGTTTCAAAACACGGCTGGATATACTCCTTGTTCAATTTCTCATCTGCCACATGCACTGGTCAACATAATTCACGGATGCATGTTCCTTGTGAGTTTTTGTTTAAAGTCCTCATAGGTAAAGTTAAACCTTCTAACCAACAAAACTGACATTCTTACAAAAAAGAAGGTTTCTATTGACAAATACATGTACAAAGCCTCTGAATATACTCTGGGGAAATATTTCTTTCTATTGGCTTCTTCTGGCAATTAGTCGAAATCGTTTACTGAGTGCTTCCTATGTGCATGGGATGGTACCCAGATGCTTTGTGGTAAGAACCTGTCATAAGGCTCCTCAGCAGTGACAGCCAGGTCACTATAGAAATGCTCAGGACTTCAGGAGACTCATGCAGCAGGGATCAGTCAAGCTCCAGGTGATCATCAGAGGTCTTCACGAACGGTGGGGTAAAGGACCCAGCCTCTAGCACAGTAGTTGCTTAAAATTTGTTACAAATCAGTGTTTTCTTCCTCCTGGGTTTAACTCTTCCTCACGAAAGCACCACTGCCAAAAGGACTCTGGTACCAATCAGGAAATTCCATTCTCCCTCAGAAGACAAATGAAATCACTTAAGACAGCTAAGTGCCAAATTATGAACCAAAATAATAAGAAGCATAGAGTTTCCAAATTACGTAATATCTACAAAGGTTAATATTATATTGTAAGAAATGGAGCACAATTTCAAAACACAGGCGTGGTATGCGTGTTTTTCTGCTCTGCCAAGCCACGTCCTAGTCCCTCTGCACAGCACGCAGAATCCTTTACTCTCTAAATGCGTCCGCACTCCGAGCGAATCTCCTTGCCCCACACCAGGGTCTCGCCATGCATGTTACGAAAACGCAACAGGCTGAAACACTTGGAATTTCCATCGCAGTGTCTCGTGGTCCAAGACACACTTACCGTGGCATGCTCTCCTCTGGAAGAGGCATGTTGGTCCTGAAGCTAACAATGATTTTGTCTTAGACATCAGCCTCCTGGTCTTTGCTAATGTGACTCTATCCACCCATTGACACCTGCTTTTCACAGGCTGCAAAGTCAACTTTTTAAGTGAGAAAGGTAAGAGAAATATTTTGGCTTAAAAGTTCCCCCAGGTAACAGAGAGCACCAATGCCAAGTTCTCATTGGGAGCAGAAGTGACTGGGCCCTTGGACCTTACCCACCGCTCCTTGTACCTTGAAATCAGCACCAGGTCGTAAACTTTTCTTCCCAAGCTGAATTTCCACACCATCTAGTGGAGGCAGTCAGACATTTACATAAATAACTTAGGTCCGCACCACCATGCCAAAATGGAGCTTTAAGTACAAATAAATGACAGTGGTACACAGTGCCTACTCCGTGGTAATTTATGTGGGAAACATGTAGCAGGGTAATTACTGATTAAATACAAGCTGTAGACAAAGCTGCTTGGAAGGACAGAAGTTACAAACCTTGGACTTGGAAGAAGTTATGGCTCTCTGTTCCTATGAATTAAAATAAGCCAGATACAAGCAAATTGAATTTCGCAGTTCCTGGTCCCTTTGGACAGCGCTTTATATGGGCCATAAATCTGCCAGAGCCTGGGGACACTTTGTACTTACACCCTCATGCTGTGTTTGCAGGTCCAGGGCAAGCGATTCTGCAGGTGCACACTCGTGTGTGTAGACACCCAGGGTCATCAATTTGCTCCGGGGAAATACTTGTGCTCAGCAACATTGCCAATCCAAATGAAATCAATAAAAATTGCCCCCGTCCACCTTGGGCACAGGGCACTGGGCCAGCTGTCTCAGTCCAGCTTTCATTAGAGCTGGTGGAGCTCAGAACCCTGGCCGGAATCCAGACTGGCCTGGGCCTCTAAGTCTTTAAATTTAATATAACCCATATTTTAGGCTGCTTCAGTCTAATTGGCTTTTTTTACCACAGATTTTTTAAAGGACACTTTTCCCCCCTAGGAGTAGTTCTCTGATGGAGTGTGTGGAACATTTTTAAGAATCTTAATGAGCTTGTGCTTTTAAACGATTGCTAAATTATTTGAAGCACTTTTAAAAAAATAAATAGCGGAAGAAAACTCAACATACGACTTCCAGGTGCCTAACCTTTCATGCAGTGTAATGAGTGCAGTACAGCTTTATTTTAAACACTATTTCAAGTTTTGAACTTCAGCCAGCGATTTGAACTTAACGAGCGATGAGTACTGATATGCGCTGATTGCATACGATGTGGACGCTCATAGAGCGCGGAGGCTGCCGCGGGGTCCTCTCCACGCGCGGGAAGTGGCCACGGAGGCGGAGGCTCCGCCCTCAGCTCCGATCTGGCTTCAGTGCAAAGCTGCTCACTGCGCTGCATCGCAACGGTCTCACAGGAATTACGAGAAACTCTTCTAGTGGTTTGTGGAATAATTTTGTGGATTTGGGCATTACATGCTTCTTTAAATTATGGCAAATAATATGTCTTGAAATCTGTAATAAAACACGTGTTTCAATCATATTTATATAAGAATAAAATTAAATATGGAGGTGATTCACAATCTCAGGTATGCACAACCTCAGGTATTTCAAATGCCAGTGTGCTTGGCATAACTATTTCACTTTCTTACACACACACACACACACACACACACACACACACACACAGAGTTTTCAATGTGCATGATTTCAAGCTCATAGTGCCCGGCAGACCCCTGCCTCGCCCAAGGGAGGGCTGCCCAGGCCCCAGAGCTCTCGGCCGCCTTGCCACCCGCTCCTGGCATCCTGTCTCTTGGTGGCACTGAGGACCATCCCCTGTCTTCCACTCCTCACTTGGGTCAGCACCAGAACCCGTCCACACGATATGCCGACCCCACCCTCCTAGCCCTTGTCCCTGTGAGGCACCCAGCCAAGGGTCCTCCTCATTTTCTTGTCCAAAACAGAGGCCGCTTTTCTTGAAATCTGCTGTTTGTGCAGCTCACAGTCCGGCCCCACACCCCTTGCTCCTGAAGGTGCAGGCACAGGCAGCAGTTGCATCTTGATCCTTCCCGCCCTTCCAGGAGTCCTCTCCTTCTTCTACGATCTGCTCCTAGCGCCTCTGTTCTGGTCATGAACACTGCCACTTCCTTCTAGAAGAGAAGCCACATGACATTTAACCTCCTCTCTGACTTGTCTCACTTAGCATGGCGACCCTGCTCTGCGGGCCAGGCCCACGCCCCACCCTGCCCAGCACCCCGGACTTGGGTCCTCCCTCCTCCTCCAAAGAAGGCGTCTTCCAGCCTTTCACTGACAAGCACTGCGAGGCTTGTCATGCAGACTTTCTCTGTGATCAGGGCCTCAGAGTCCAGCAGCAGCCCTGCTGCCCCTCCAGCTCCCCCTCTCCAGTCCCTGCACCCTGCCTCCTCCCATCTGTGTCTCTGGCTGGAGGACAGCAGCCCTGGCCGCCGCACTCCTCCTCCGGGTCCTCGCCCTCACCAAGGGCTGGGCCGCTGCTCCCGCAGTGTCCTCTCTCCCACCCTCTACCCAAGGGAGACTGTTCTGGAACATGCTCTGGACCACTCCATGGCTGCGACACTCTACAGGGATCGGTTCATTATGTCACTGGAGGAAGAGGAACACGAAAACAGCCATCCGGAGCTTCTGTCACCTCAGCTGATCACCTGCTTGCAGGTGTCCTCTCAGTGTCCTTGGCGCTGTAAGTGCTCCCAGGGCCATAGCGGTTGGGTGCCTCTAAAGCATCATGATGAGTGAGGACAGGAAACTGGCCATGGTTCCTTCCCAAGGAGCTCATGGGCGGCCTTGGCCAGGAAGGGCTAAGTCACGGAGGGAGGGTGTGACCTAAGGAGGGACCCTTGGAAGAGAATCACAGGAGAGAAATGGGAGCCAGCAAGCAGCACCACGCCTTCCGGGAGCTCTGCTCTGCAGCTGAAACGACAAAGTGAGGGTTCGCCTGGGAAGGAGAAGGGAGGGCAGAGCAGCTTTCGCAGCCACTTGCTCATTTTGCTTTTAAGACGGGGCATTGAATCCCATCTGCCTGCTCATCACGGCTTGTGCGTAGACAGGAAGTGCAGGGCAGCAGCTGAAGAAGCCTGGCCCCATGGGCTCTGCAGGCCTCCTCTGAGTTACGGCCTCCTGTGTCGTCCTTCTCTGCAGGCTGCTGCCCATCTCGCCTGTTCCCCCACTGACCACACGGTCCCTCGGGAGCGGGAGTAGCTGTGAGCATCCGCCATCTGTCCTGCCGTGCGTCAGGTCAAACCCCTCAGAAACGTGGCACACACACTCAGGGGCCGAGCAATATTGGCAGACTAAGAAAAGGACTGATTTTATGAGAAGCCAAATATGGTAAGTTGAGGTTGATTCTCTCAACTTTAATGTTGTTGGCCAGTGATTGATACGGTAATATTGATTTGAATTTATCATAATTCTGTGCAAACAAGGCTATAACCCTATATGCATAACTTAATAGTCCAAATTATAGACTAATCAAAATTTAAAGTTTTTTTATTTATTGACCTCTACTTAGCAAAAAAATCCTGATAACTGATTTTATGTATCTCTGAAATGAATTAATAATCATAGGTATCTATATGAGGATCATTACAGTTTAATAGGATTAGCAAAGGAAAACAGATACAGAAATGATTACAGAACATTTAATTCATCTGCCTCTATCACCTAATACAGGTAATAAACTCACGCACCAGCCAGCACGGTATCGCCACCATTTTCTCCATTTCCAGTACCCTGGCTTTAACCACCATGCGTGTTAGGTCCTTGATTAACTCTGTCTTTCCCGCACTGATTATCTCAGTAAGGAAGGACAAACCCCGAGGCCCGTCACACTGCTGATGCTCCACCCCCAGTCTGCGCGTTCATGGAGAACTCAGGTCTGGTCACTTGCGCCCAGGCACCACAGCCACACACACCACCTCTCACCGGCCCGGGTGGGGCTCTCACCCAGCCTCACCCCTGCTGGGGCTTCTCAAGGTGCCACAGCTCCGTGCCTTTCTACCTGTGAAGCCAAGGGCAGGAAAAGGCCCTGGGGCAGGCATGTTCTCCCTGCCAACTGCCCACACACCAGCCAGAGAGGCCCAGGGCTCCGGTCCAGGGCTCCAGCATGCGGTTTCTCCACCTTGGACATATGCTCTGTGCCCTACTCACAGGGAACATGGCTTAGGGGAAACCAAGCCACAGCAGTGCTGGGAAAGTGTGGTGTGGGTCCTGCAGGAGGGACACTGACAGAGGCGGGGCGGGCAGGAGACTGGGAAGAAAACGTGAAGTGTGCTGAACACATTCTACTCCACCAAGAACCCCAACGACCTAAACTCAGGGGAACCCGTGGAAAAAATGTAAAGAGCATGGACATATATTGAATAGAAACTAATACAAGAAAAGTGAGTTGAGGAGACATGCTTAATAAAGATGAGGTCTAATATTATTAAATACAAAAATTTTAAACTCAGGTGAGTTTTAGTGAGTAGCGATATATTAATTTATATTAATTAATTTGTATTAAATGCATGTTAATACTTATAATATTCATTGCGTAAATGCTCTTGTAATAGTGATAATTATATTTTAGATTGTGTTTATATCATTATATTGAAAATTTATTTCAATTATATTTAATATTCATTTATATTAAATGTATGCTAATACACTAGTGTTGTATCTAGACATAATTATATTCTAGATTGTATTTACATAATGTTCACACTGGAAATTTACTTCAGTTACACTTAACATTAGCATGATCAATACTTTTGAATATCAGCAGAACTGGAGTGCATGTGAGCTGGATTTGAACCCAGAACCTCCTGCTGTCTCCATCTGCAGCAAGGTGGCTGTCAGGACAGCAAAGCCTTCCTCTGTGCCCAGCATTTCTTCTCGGCATTTGATACTTAACTCTTCTGAACAGCTATCGTCTCAAAAACCTGAGAATTATCATGGTTTTGAAACATGAACATGGGCTCCAAGATGAATGACTCCCTCAGTCCCACCAGGGAGCAGGAAAACACTGTGAACAGAAGTGGCCACTTCCACAGACCGGACAATGTCACCATGGTGACACCCCCACCATGGTCCCGCTTCCCAGCACACACCTGCACGGTGCTGTCTTCTGCAGAGCTCGTGAGGAAGGACAGCCCAGCAGCATTTTATTACAGGGACCAACGGGCCCTTTGCATGAACTGGGAATGTTCGTTTTGGGGAGATCCACAGAGCATCCACTTTCCTGTTAGCAAACCCAATGGGTTGGCACCCAGCGTTAGCATCAGTCTGGGGCTCCTGGATTTCCCAGGAGGCAGAAGCCCAAGCTCCTCCCTAGCTGTGTGAGCATAAGCCAGTGGCTTAGCTTCAGTTCTCCTTTATAAACCGAGAACTTTAACACTTATCTATATTCATGTGGTTTAAAGTGTGGAATAAAGTCATTTGCACAGCATAGCACTGTCATTTTAACTGAAATGCTGAGTGTCCTGAAACTGCTTCCTCCCCTGGGAATCATGCTGCCCAGGGTTCCATGTCTCACTGACACCTCACGGGAAATGAGAGTCATGGCTCCGCCCAGCAGGGTGTCACCCCCCACAGGAAGCAGTCCCACCCCACGAGGAGTCCCAGTGCAAGACGTGTCTACGGTGTTTTGCGAAGTGAGCTTTGAGGACAGTGCAAGGCCGGACACCTAAGGGACACTTCAGCCTGCACTTGGATGCACCGATGACTTCCCTCCTGTGCTGGGGAGGTGTCACTCCCATCCCTGAGCCATATCATGGAGGGGACAGCCCTCACCTGGGGACATGTGTGGACACTACTGTCCATCCTAAGTGACGTCACTCCCTCCATCTGTGTTCTGAGAATGCACACGTTCCGACTGCCTTTCCTGTAACAGCTGTGACTACAAAGAGCAGAGGGCAGGTCCTTAGACTGGCTTCTCTCAGAAATGCCTGCTGGAAACAGGGCCAGCACTTTTATTTTGGGGTATTAGCAAAATGACAGCACTAATTCATTTCACAGATGACACCAGATGGTTGAGTACAATAGTGTGATATCACCATTGGGTCTGCTGAGGGGCTCTGTCCACAAACGAGTCCCATCCTGGAGATGGCTCTGGGTCCTTCTGAGTGGGGCAAGGCCTTCTGGGACCACCTTGAACACCACACAGACCACTCCCAGGCAGGCTGCCACCGTTCATTGCCCACACTCAAGCTGGCAAAATCGAGGGAAACAAAAGTGACAATTGCATGTATGGAAGTTGACTTTCTTCTCCAAACATCATGAAAATTGTATCCCTGTAGTCACAATTGTCCATAAATCTGCAAAGTATCCTCTGCAGAAGGTGGAGATGGAAATAAGGGCTTTGATTAGTTGTGTTTTGTTGTGTCCCAAGATGTGGGAGGAGGGTGGTGGAACAGACAAGCCAGGGCAATGCCTGCTGAAGGGTGATGAGCTTGGAAAAGAAACAGAGGGAGAGTTGGAGGCTCAGGAGGAAGGTCTGGCTGGGCCCAAGGCGTGTATGTGAGATTGAGAACGAGCACTGAGCATTCACAGAACTCCAGACATGGAAAGAAGTAACATCCTGAAATGTCTGAGTGGTCAGGGTTTAATGAAGGTGTGGTACAAAGTATCCCATCAGCCAAGAGGACCCACTGGCCACTGTAGGTGCTGCACCCCTTACAGTGTGGTTTTCTACTGTGTGTAGAGGGAAAGGATTCAGTACTCAAGTCACTGAAGGAAAGAATATCTTTCCTCCAGAGAAGGAGAAGCTCCAGTTTTACAGTCCGAATCACACACTATGGCCATTGGCTGCCTGCACATGCAAATAAAGTTTTATTAGCACTCAGCCATGTGCACTGACTTGAGTCCGATCTTCTGTGATTCACACCTAGCAGCAGGGATGAGCAGTTGTAACCATAAGATCTGAAATCCAGAAATATTTACTCTCTGGCCTGTTAAACAGAAAGCATGTGCCAGGTTTTTTTTAAAAAAAAATCTGAATTCTACCTCTTCTTTGCCACATTTTAGCACTTGGAAAGATGACTTTTCCTTTACACTAACTCTATAGGAGTAAAGTACCAACCTGCACCTTTTCATGGAATAAATAAAATATACGTTTATTTAAAAGCAACAAGTATTGCTGTCACTAACTTAGCAGATGAGAGGGCAGCTTGCGTGGAGGTCATTGAAAATTAAAATGATCGCATGAAGTGGGCTACAGTACAGGCTGGAGTGTGTTTCAGGATTCCGTGTGTGGGCACAGCCGTGACACAGTGTCACATGCACTGCAACACTTCCGCACTTCTTCCATGGAGTGCAAGCGGTGGTGATTTTATAGGGCAATTTATAAATGAAATCACACCTCCCCTTAATTTTTCAGGAACAGATGAATAACAAATGTATGAGGATTAATTGTAAAGACAACAAGTTCCTTTGACTTTGTGAACTCAAGTAATACAAATATAAATTTGCTATCATACACTCAGGGAAAGATGTAGCTGTGCTCATGATTCATGCATCTAAGACTTCCTTCCAAAAATTGCAAATAAATGCATAAATTTGATTCACATGTCAGAATTGAGACATATGGGAAGGTTTTGATAAAGTATTAAAGCTGTAAAAATGGGAACTCCACACTGAAGCCCCGTCACGAGGAAAGAAGACGGACAGCGCGTCCAGGCTGCAGTGTGCTCGGCATCTCACTCCACACGGCGCCGTCCGCTGTCCTCCCACCAGCAGCAGGACTGCGAGGAGGGAGCTGAGAAGTCCCACATACCAGCTGTCCACTCGCCCACCCTCCTGTCCTCCCCGATGCAGCATCCATCCCATTATTCTGGTATTTTGAAACATGCTTAAGGGAAAATACATGCCTGGTTAGAAAAACACATTCTCAGTTTACCAGAGGCATTGAATCAATGACCCCAGCAGAGCTCAGGGTGTGCAGAGGCCTTTTGCAGGCTGACGGGCTATTGGCCGCTTCTGCTTCATTAATGGTGTCTTTTCCCCTCCTCGTCAAGGATAGGGCAAATATGTGGGTGTAACACACACACATACATACACACACACACATACATACACACATGCAAACACACATGCACATATACATACATACACACACACACACACACACACACACATAGACACACACATACATGTTCAAAAATGTCTTTGAAGAAACCAGTTAAAATTCACAAGAAGCCATCTGGAAAGCCATCTTGTTCAGCGGCCATGCAGCATCTTAGCCTCCTTGAGGAGACTTTTCCACCATCAGTTTTTACAGCAAAGATTTAAGAGAAAAAAATGCTGCAGGAATCACTCAGTTTTGTTCTTGAGTGCTCAGCTCAGTTCTCCCTCCAAAATTCATGCTTCTCCTCAATGCTTGGATGCAATCATACGCATTTTCCACTTAGATCTAGATTAGCCTGATAGCACTGAAGAACAGAACTTCCAGAAACAATCACACAGGAAGAGTGTCTGACTATAGAGAACCCGCAAAGCCATGACTCAGTTCTATAAAGTATGTTTGCATGCTGATCAACAGTGTCTCATTTTATTTAAACCAATAGTAAAACAGTGAGTAACCATCTCTCAAAATCGGAGTCTTGCAGAAATTTAGAGTGTAGTTGTTTTCAAATGAAGTGGTAGGTTGCCACTTCCTGGCTCCAGCTGAAGAAAACAACAAACACAAAAAACTGCAGAATCAGGATGGGAATGTTTTCTGAATAGAATATTCTTTGAGAAATATGCTTAAAAACAAAAATGCTTCTTTGATACTCAGTGACATATTAATGTTAGGTAGCAAGAATATCAGAGATAATAATAAGCTTACATGTTAAGTGCAAATCAGAAATGGAAATGAACTCTGAATGCCCTGTCAAATGATTCAAGAACTCTGCAGATAAAACTAATATCTGTACCTCTTTTATCATTCAGATGTATATTTGATATTTAATTTACCTGCTGCCAGATGGTGAAGTATTATTTTTTTAGCTCAGTATCTACATATAGCTACATGTTAATCACAGTTAATGTACTGCACCTATCTTTCACAAAAGGACTGGTAAAGGGGAGACAATTCTCTAATTGCCTCCCAAACTAAACTGGATTGGGTGTACTGATGAAGTTGTAAAGCATTTTTGCCCCAATTTAAATATTTACTGCTTATTTCTAGTGTATTTAAAGCCTTTCCTTTCCATTAGCGTAGGCCTGTTTTCTTTCTCACCATCCACATCAACGTCATTTCCTCACATTTTGAATTCCCTCCGCTAACCAGGTATAACTAGAGGCAAATGTAGAAAAGAGTTATGCCCCATTTTCTCAGCAATTTTTATCCATATTTTCTTTCTTTTTAGACTAAAGAAATGGACAGATCAACATGCCAGCGGGAAAACTTGCCCACGTAGATGAGATTCAAGCACAAGAGAAAAGGAGGCAGACAGAGCTTGGAAAGGCACCTGTCTGTTACGCACCTGCAGTGCCAGGTGGCACTCAGCGCAGGGGAGGGCAATTCTTCCCCTCAGGAGCACAGACCCGTCCCTGGCTGCCGGGGGCCATCCTGACCCTGTGCAAAGCCGACACAGAGCCAAAGCACGGAGAAAGGCGGCGAGGTCGATATGGCCCCGCCCCAGACAACCGGGCAGAGGGCAGGAGCGCGAAGGGAGGACACATGGCGTGGGCAAGAAGGTCCCGCGCTTTACAGAGCAGGAGGCGGGACCAGGCTCTGCTGGCAGCTGGGGGCCCTGGAGGCCGACCCTGCAGCACGGGAAGAGGAAATCCCAAGTGTTACGTGGCTCCTAAGCACTGACCTCGGGCAGTTACCGCTCCCCCCTCATGTTATAAAGGAAACCGACATGCGGGGTGCTGGGCAGCGATTGCGTTCTCCCTGACTATGAAAGTAGATTAAGCCCTGACCTCAGAATCCAAGCCCACAACCACTTGTGAATGCTGAAATTATTAACTGACCCTAATGCTTCACTGACACTGGCAAAATAGCCAGCACTTGCTGGCATCCAAGTGGGAAATTCACCAACCTTCAGGGAGTCGCCCTTTCAGAATGAGAAATGGGTGGTGATGTTGGGGGTAGTTCAGTCTCTTTAGTCCTTACAAAGGTTCGTTTTAAATAACAAATGACTTTTATTTTTCAAATATCGTCTGAGATCAGCCTGTTCATGTGCAGGCATGGAGCAACGTACTTATGACACAAGAGTACTGGAAACAAAATCAGTAGAAAACTAAGAGAATGATGGATGGTCATGAAGGAAAGATTTCAGTTAATATTATGATGAAATATACTAATAAATGAAAGTACAGTTATATGTCGTTTAGGAATTTCCTCCAAGTAAAATATAAACCAAACTATTTTGATGCTGAATAATTGCTTTGAAGATGACTTTCTATGGCATTGACTTGTCATTACTGTGTTCCTCTTAGACAAGCTACTATTTCTGTGCGAGTAGATTTACTGAGTATGTTTTTCCTCTATTAAAAAGAAAATTCAGCTATAGTGTGAATCTTAGAACTTACTAGCCCAACCATCTGAAAGAAATATAGCAAAGGACCTTTAATTACCTGCCTCAAACTTTCATTCAATTTCCGGTTTAAAGCCAGAGATCCATTAAAGAATATTAATTTACACATCATTTTCAGAAATTTCTTACGTATAATATGAACTGTGTGAGTTTCTCAATGTTTCTTGTCTTAAGCTACGTAACGTAGCCACAGTAGGTCAGTGCCCAGCAGCACCTGGAACGTGGCCCCTGGGAACTGCCCAGGCCTTACGAGGAAGGTCAAGCATCTGACGCCAGCCAGGACCACCCAGAAAGACCCTGCCTCCCAAGGGAAACAGCAGGAAGCAGAAAAGGCTCTAACAGGCCAGGCTTCCCTACGCTTTGGTGGGGGCCTGCACAAGCACATGTGTGCACTGACACCCCTGTATCCAAACACAGGGACACGCATGTGGTGGCTGACATTGCTCTAGTGCTTTTAACTGTATTTTTACTGTACTGAGATCCTGGTATGCTTTTATTTTCTATACAACACAGGCATTCTGCCACTCTCCTGGTCAACACACTGGACTAAACTAATTCTTTTCAATAGTACTAGACACGTAAAGAAAAGATTTTCTCATAATGAAGCTAGAAGAAAAGCAGGACACAGCAACATGTATAACAAGCTACGTGTGTGCAAGTGTGCGGCACGAATGTGTGTGTGTGTGTGTGTGTGTGCGTGTGACGTACGTGCGTGTGTGTGTTATGGGGTGGAAGTGTGTTTCAGCTGACCTCACAGGTAGACCTTGCCTTAATGAATTTACAACGGTCTGTTTCTGTTGGACCAGAGAATGGTTTTGTAGGGTTTTGAGCCGAATCCTCTCTCAAGGTTAAACGCATGTTAATTAAGCTCCCAGAACCAATACATAAAATTAAAATGCCAAATTAATGAATTACAGGGTATGGGAACTGGACTGCTTACATAGACAGCGTTGGGTCACTCACTGTGTTTCCTCTAGACATATTGGGAAACCGGTTTATGACCCGATGGGTTCTTGCCTAGACAAAGAGCCACCACCACAGAGACACAGCCCGGGATGAGCCCCAGCGGCCTGATAAGAGGCCCAGGAGCGGAGACCTCCTCACAAACGAGAGCCCACCCGACAGCTTTCGTCTGCGGGGACCCTCCCACACGATGGATCCTAAGCCCGTTATCATAGAAGAACACAGGCACGTGGAAAACGGGGCACATAACGCGGCGTCTCCAGGGAAGGTAGTGACTGCCCCCGACTGTCAGGCGAAGAAGATGCACAGCCTCCGTGCAGGCCCCGGAGCAGCGGGGGTGCAGCTGCAGCCCTGCCGGCCAGAGTGGACAGGACGCTGCTCTGTGCGGGCACTGGTCCAGCAGGCCCCTGCTGCTGCCTGCACCATTTTCATCCCTTTTCTTCCACCAGCTGTGCCAGTTGTCGCAGGTAACCGGGCGCGTGCCTGGCTGCAGGGTCCTGTGCTCTCAACATCTGCAGGCCGATGTCTTGAAGATGAACTTTGGGAAGCAGTCACCTCTCCCCTCCAGCCGCACCCTTCGGGGACCTTGCTCTTTATGTCCTAACAGTAACGCTTGTTTGTTACATTGTATTTTATTCAGGCAATGATGACACATGTGAGACACTGACTCACAGTTTGAAGACACAGCACGGCAGAGTGACAGAACCTGTGCAGGAATGTACCCAGCTGCACTGAGAGAGGTCGGGGAGGTGGCCCCGCGGAGGGCATGCGGAGGCTTCCAGCTTCGGGAGGCAGAGCAAAGGCCACCGCGCCCGCTGCAGCAGGTGCCCGGCTGCCTGGCCAGGGAGACTGGGCCTCGGCAGCCTTGGCCCTCTCAGCCCTCAGGTGAGGGTGGCGCCAGGGCCTCGCGTCTGTCTCTGTAATTGTCAGGAGGCTGGGCAGGGAGGCAGGGCAGGCAGAGCCCAGCCTCCTGCCAGGCAGGCCCTCCCTGCTCGGCTAACTCAGCCCCAGTTAGGGTAATCAGTTCAAGGGAAGAAGTCTGACATTCTAAATAAAGCTTTGAGCTTGAAGGGTAATAATCTAGCAGCTCTTTCTAAATCCAGACCCATGGATGTGAAAGGAAAGAAAACTCTGCTTGAGGAATGTGTCAGAAGCAAATGCCAAATATATTCAGCCAACAAAGAAGCCCGGGCCCAGCACGGAGCCCCACCTGGCCCTGGAGTTAATTACCTAGTGAAACCCAAAATAAAACGGCTCTGTGGAAGACTGAGTCACTTCTCTCTGGTGAAGGTTTAAGACTACATGAAAACTTAGCTCATTTTGTTCTGAACAACAAACATAAGATATATAAATAAGTAGGTGTCAACTCATTTACCAGTTTTAAGTTTTTCATTTCCTATGTATTAAGAGAATTATTTTTCTCTCTTTTTTTTTTTTTTTTAATCAGAACCAGGGATTGAACGCACGACCACATGCTTGCAAGGCAGGCGCTTATGCCGCTGAGCTAAATCCCCAGCCCAAGAGAATTATTTTTAAGAGACTATCTGCCTATCCATAATGTGGGTAATAAAACGTTTGGCTTTAAATCACTTCAGTGTTTTTAAAGAAATCTCTGGTTGATATCATGCCTTATCAGAAAGGAAGTCAAATTCACAAATGTCAATTTTAACACCAAGGAGTCTTTCTTACAGGTTTTGAGCCACTTGCCAAAATTAGTTTAGGATTTGTATAGATTTTTAACATTCTTCTTTTTGATTGATACATTATAACTTTACAAATTATAGAAATCATGTGAAGATTCAAAAAGAAAAATGCATGTAAGTGCTTTACACAGAGATATCTACCATCTGTCCATCCATCTGTCCATCCATCCCCTGTCCATCAGTCTATCCTCCCATCCCTCCACTGTGAGTCTATTTCTCCTCATATGTCTTTATCTCTTGCTCTTTCTTTTTCTCTTTCTTTGCTTTCTTTCCATCTATTCACCTGCCATTCTATTTATCTATCCATATGTCTGTCCCAACAACAGCCCAATCTACCCATTCTATCATCTTTCTAGCTAAAACCCGCCCCCTGCCTACTTACTCATCTATCTGCCCATCCATCTACCTCTGCATCCATCCACAGAGTGACATGTAAGTAAGTAAAGCACACTGTCCTAACTAATGGAATGAATGAAACCTAAAATAAAACAGAAATGTTTTAAGACATATATGTAAATATTTTAAGACAATAAAAACATAAAAGAAGAATTCTTACAATTTAAGGGAGTCTCAGGTTAATTATATTAGCAATTGATTTTCTCATTTTAATAAGTAAGCCGTTTCGTATTTGTGTGTGTGTGTGTGTGTGTGTGTGTGTATTAAACAATTTTCTGGTGTGTTCCTGAATTTAATTCATTCTGTGATGTTGGAATTTGTGTTTGTGTGGGAAATATGGCTGTGGCTGTTTGCAAATAAAAACAACATTTAACTAAATGCTTCTATTTTTGAACCAAATTATTGCTGTATATGTGTAATTTTGTGTTTACTAATGTTGGATTCTACCTTACTATATCCTGAGCAGTTAGTCACTAAAGTCAATTGTGACAGTCACAGTTTCTTAGAGATTTCATGTACAAAATATAAAAGCTAATATGTTTAAAGCCATTTTGGGAAGTTGAGATAAATGTTGAATATGTGTAATTAGTAAATTATTATCAACATTTGGCTAAAAGTATTTTGTCTAAAATGTTTCCTTTTTTCAATGACACAGTAAACAATCATATTTAAGGTTTTGCAATGAAAGTAGAGTTCTACATTTCATATTAGCTTTGCTTTACCCAAGAATCTTCTTGGAACTTTCTTCTGCCAATTTGATTATAGCAAATATATGCATATTGTTTTACTCGCATTTCTTTCAAAACCCTGCCTCCTACGGATGCTCTTGACAATTGTTATAGAATAGTGGTTCTAGATCTATGGAACTGCGTTGCACATTACTGAAATGCTCTACATAGCAAGCTTTGATTCCACTGAAAAATTGTTCAACCCACTGGTTTGAACAGGTTTCAATTCCCTGGATTGTAACTTTATAAACAAATGTAACTTGCTTTTCATACAACTCTTCTGTCTATCCCATAAGGAGGATCACAAAAACACAGCCATCTTTAAAGAAAACTTGTATCACCTACAAAGGGCCCCCAAATCAACTTAGATTATAGTAAACAATCTGTAAACCTGAATCTTTAAAATAGGAATAAGTCCTAGATTTTTACTCAAGGAATAATAAAACTGTTCTAATAGTTTGTAAGACATTTGAAATGATTTTCAGAGAAAAATAAAGACATACATAAGTGCAAAACACATGAAAACTAAAGTTCTTTAGAAGTATTTAGATTTTAGACTTTAGAATCAAAATACTTAAAAGGTTGAGTATGACATTTTTCATTATACATCCAGCAATGTTTCTTAAGTTTAGTTTATGTCACTGATAAAAAAAGTTTAAAATAGTATTTTCTTTTAAAATAGGAAAATAAAGACTCTTGTAGCCTGGCAGGGCTTTGGGTCAGTTTCCCTTAGGACGTGGACAGCTCATGTGATGTGAGTTCCAAAGCTTTCCATGTTTTCATCTCATCCATTTTCTGCCATTCTATAAGATGTCTTTCTTAAAATAGAGATAATATTGATAACAAAATAAAAATTTTAGTAATTGAGATTTTGATACAATAATCAAGTACTGAAAAGGTAAAAATCAAATTTATGCAGTACTTCAAACTTGGGGACATATAGGAACATTTTTGTAATGTGCCTCATTGAAAATCAGATGTAATATTAATATCTTCCATTTTAAAAGTATCAGACAGATCTCTGCAAATTCGTTAACGCACAATGAAGAATAATGTCCACTGATAAATACACTAAAATGTTGTAAGATCACTCTATTAACATAGGAACTGTAACACTTTTCTGTGTCTATGTGAAGAATATCCTGATATCAACAACCATCTATAAATCATTTGCTAAGCTTCTAAGAAACTTCATATGCAGAATGTCAAATATTTTATGTAAGTAATGTTAGAGGAAATTAACAAATGTCATCATTTTATTTACAGAGCTAAATTTAATGGCTGAGCACATTAATTTTAATAGCTCCATACATTATATAACTTAATATTCTCCTGAATAATTTTTGTAAATAATACTTGTAGAATACTGTCCGTATGTTGCAGCTCAGTGCCCACATTATCTTTATAATCACGTTTATCACTCTTAGCACCATCTTAGAAGTTTGGAAGATCTTCTCAATTCAAGCCAATGGATTTAAATAAAATTTTAAACTGCAATCTGATATGACTAAGCAATCTTATTTTATTGGAAGGACACAACATTACTTCAATGACTGTAGGAAAACATCTGTAGTAGTTGAATTTGCATTGTATATCTAAAATCAATTTCAGTTAAGAGTTCTTGGGTACTCTACCACAATTTCATTATATGATTGGACTCCTACTGCCAGATGGACAATCTCTTCTCAGTGGATAGGAGGAAATCCGAATCAGCAAAGGAAGAATGTTCTGATGCCGAAACCATTGTGGATAATTCGGTGCCCACTCCCCGCGGTTCTGCGGGAAACAGCACATCTCAGTGGCTGCATGTCGTGTGTCCCCTTCTCTACCCCCGGCAGCTCTCTCGCCCCACCAGGCTGTGTGGCAGTCAGAGCTGGCCAGCCTCCCTCGGGAACGGGAGCTACTGACAGCAGCAGCAGCGAGCTCCTTACAGACGCACCCTCCTCCCCACTCCTCCTCTTAGACTGTGATTAACTCATTTCTCCAGACAGTTCACTTCCTTCTTCCCATAAAAGTTTTAAGCTAATTGAGAATATTTTAAAAACATAGATCTTAAATATCAGTTATGATTTTGGCTCTGTGGACAAAGTACATTTGTATTTTAATTGTATTCTCTTCTTTCAAAATGCAGGCTTGCACTTATGAATATCAGATGATATTACAATAGCATTGTTGAAAATATATATTATTAAAAAACTTTTCATATAGTGCATTGTAAACTACATTTAGCTTGACTTATAAGCCTATTGACATGTCTAGCCGTGTTTCTAACTGGTCTTTCTGAACACCGATCTTTTCCATATAATACCATCAGTCAGCCGGTAAAATCAACAACATCCAAGGAAGGTCTGATAGAATTATTCACTTAGTAATTACTCAAAACCAACAGTGTCTAGAAGATCAACCACAGGAAATCCAGAAAAATATGGCATTAAAGCATCAAATATGTGAGGAAGGGGAGGGATTGGCAGGGTTTCTAGAAAACCAAAGAACAAGCTGCTTTCTCAGCAACTCCCACACGTGTGGGTTAGACACAGTCCCACCACAGAGAGCCGGAATGGATGACATCACAGCCTGGCTGACCAAGTTAAGGAAGAAGGACGTCTCCGGGATCGGTGGTCGATGTGAAGCAGTGTGTAGGGACAGCCCGACTCCAGAGTTAATAGCACCCATGAGTCTTGCATTAGCCTGTTACATTCCAGAGATGGAATGACCCCTCCACAGTAACTGATTTAAAGGTCACTGACCCTGTCCAGCTACTGATGCTGGTTTGTATTTAAAAGTCACAGCCTCAAAGCCATGAGGCATTCTCCACAGTGTCCATCCGCAGCCGCGCTCCACACAAAACGTCACAGCAAAGGAGAAGCGAGATCATGTGTGCAAAGGAACACTATTTGTATATTTCCTGATGATTTCATGGCAACTGAGTTCAGTTAAAGCACATGTAGAATTTTAAATTTCCATAAAGAATGCTTTGCCCAAGTGCACTGAATTGCACAGAGCCCATATAGACGTGACTTAGAAAACAAGGACAACCAAGACAAACTATGCATGCTTTATCCAGACTGGTCCAAAGCTTCACCCACAGTCTTTAAATTCACAATGTCTAAACCCTTGTTAAAAATTATAGCTCTTTCATCCCATGTGAAAGGAAATGTAAAATCTCTATGCAAAATAAGACTAGGAAGATACACTTCAGTTTTTCACTTAAAGTATTATGGGTTCAATTTTTCAAATCTAATGCTTGAAATAATCATTTCTTCTATCAAAGTTGAATAACTAGGGGCCACGGATTTAGCTCAGCGGCATAAGCACCTGCCTTGCAAGCATGTGGTCATGAGTTCGATCCCCAGCACCAAAAAAAGGAAAAAACTCCACTGATATAAAACACAAAAGCATAATGCAAAGATATCTAAGTCTTAACTGAAGACAAGAAAAAGATAAACAAGACAAAATCTTTTGCCCTTATAAGGATCAAACAAAGGTAAAACCAAATTCCCTTTCTCAATTAAAAATTTCACCTTTGACAAGAAAAACCCATTTCACAAGTCTGCCTTTCCTGATCCTGATTAGAAGTCGCACTGTCCAGAGTTTTAGAAAACTCTTCTACAGTGAAAATGAACTCTGCATCACCTCGGCACAACGAAAATGCTTTTCAACCAGCTTCTACTATGTGTTAAGAAAATTCCTGCCCACGAGCAAAAAGTCCTTCACGGCTATTACTAGCGAGATGGCCATCAGGGCGAGACAGGGTTATCCCGCCGGCAGCCTGTGCCACCGAGCACACAGCCTGCGGCATGCAGTGGGCACGACAGAGCAGATTCTTTCACACAGGCGTCACTGCTGCACCTGCTGCCTCAGGTCCCAGGGTCCTGGGGTCGCCAGCGCATTTGTCTCCTACCTTCGTACAGCGCCTTGAAGCCCTGGGCGCTCACTGCGAAGTCCGTGGTGAACCAGAGCGTGAGGATGGATCCCGTGCTCACCATGGAGGAGGGGAGCTGAAATCCCGACAACCTGAAAGAACAAAGACAAGGACATCGCTGAAAAGATTTCAGTTAACCTCGAAAGCACGGAAGCTAAGAATGAAAAGCTCTGAGGGAGGCTTACTTGATGAAGGGGCTCAGTACCCTTAACTGCTGCTTAACTTTCTAATGTGGCCGTGAAACCATCAGAGGGTCGTACCTGGAACTTTGCTAACAATGGAAATGAACAAAACCAAGCACGCTAATGTGTTTGTTTAAATAACTTCAGCAGATCCTCCCGTGAAGGAGACGCAGCAGAGCAGAATCTACCTCATACAGCGCACAGGGGCCCGTGTGGTTTTTCACGTGGTTTGAATTCACTATTTTGGGCTGGGAATATAGCTAAGCACAAAGCACCTGCCTGGCAAGCCAAGGCCCCAAGTTTGACACCCAGTACCTAATTAATTAATTAATTAGTTCACTATTTACTAAATTATTACATAATAGTTGTCACATCTCATATTTAAGCTGTATATTCTTCTATTTCACCAGAACAAACTGTGATTTTTCTGAGCAGATGTCTACTCATCACTGAATAAGATAAAAAATCAATTACCCTCAAGGAGAGGTCACAGGGATAGAAACTTATGTCTGTTTATCAAGCAAATTGTTTTATATTCTTAGAAACACATTTCACAGATCACTATGCTTGAACATATCTCAAAGTTCTGACCACATGCTGAAGGCAGAATTCTGGATGCATGCAGTAGACACTGATGTGCGTAATGCTTTGAAACGTACCGGTTTTTCCAAAGGTCAAAGAGATTGCATGTGTTTTGGGGGAGGGTACTGGGAATTGAACTCAGGGCTTCACACTTGCCAGGCAGGTGCTGTGCTGCTGAGCTAAATCCCCGGCTCTGCATGTATCATTTTATCCAACATCTTCTAATTAAATGTGTTGGTCTGCAGACATGTGCCTTAGGGTAGCCTGACGACAAGGACAAAGCTGTGTCGCAGCACCGATCAGCAGAATGTCCGCCCCTTGAGGAGGAAGTGTGGCTGCCAGCCGCTCTACAGTCAGAAATAGTTCTAACGCCTGCCGTGGGCTCTGGTCTCAAAGCCCTGCACTGACACAACGTGATTTACCAGCACAAACACCGAAGCACTGGGTGAACAACAGGCGGGGCTGCCAGGCGTGGGATAAAAATGGGACCATGCTCAATTAGTAAAATAATTGGTACAGTACTAGTCACACTTAGGCAGTGCTGGTTTGTTTTTCAGTATATGCATTTATATCTCAATTTTTTGTTTTACTTCAGGGTTATTGTCTTTAACTCACTAATTCCTTGTGTGAAGATGGTCATAACCCACAGACATAATTTGCTAGAAACAAATTTTGAAGGCATTGTCTTAAAACATCAGGGCAGCGTAGGTTATATGTACTGTATGTTAGTGTTTATGAGAAAACAAGGAAATCACATGAAACTGTCCATGGCAAACTGTGCTCACCCATGGGGGGCAGTGTCTCAGCAGGGGCTGGGCTGGACTCTGGGGAAGGGCAACCACCAGCTTGCCCGCACCTTGCCGCAGGACACCAGCTGTCCAGGGGTGCCTTACACCTGGGGTCCCGAGTCTGTAGGGGTCTCTCAAAGCTTGGATCCTGACGAGATCCACCTTTTCCTCTCAACTTCCCTTTCCATGTCCCACAGCTCCTGAGTGTGATGTGTCCGCCTCGCCCTCTCTGGTCTTCCTCATTCCCTCCTGTCTTCACTGCATCTTCCACTGGTGAGATTCACAGCCCTGTGTGCCTTCTCACCTACTCCCAAGCTGCCCACCCCTTCATGAACTACAGCACCGGTCCTCTGCTCGTTTTCATCTGAGCTACAGAACTTCACTGACCGAGACGGGGAAGAAACCACAGCCATCTTCCACGTGCCCTGCAGACGCTCTGCCCTGTGGCTTAAGTGTCACCTAATGCAATGCAGAGGGCAACCAGGGCACAGACATTGCCTCCTAAAGGAAACGTGAACGACACCGCCGTTAGCCTCTCCTGTGGGTGAAAAGCAGTGGATACAGAACAACACCATCAAGCTACAGGATTTAATCCATAAGTGGAGCGCTCCACTCAACAGGAGCGGAATGCAGACGTCTGCCCAATGCCCCAGAACTGCACCAAGGTGCACCGTCTTCTACGCCACAGAGTAAATCTCCAGAGATTGCACAGAAGGGGTTTGCACCAAGCATGCCGATTGCAGTGCCATCAAATTAGAGATGTGTGGCAGAAAGAGTTTGACAGGAAGATCCCTAATCATTGGCTAACTGGACAGCACTCCTCTGAGGAGTGCGTGGGTCAGGGAGCAAGTGTGAAGGGAAATAAAGATGTACTTGAACTAATGGAAATGCAAGTGCAGCATGTTAAAATTTGTAGTGCTCAGCTAAGTAGTGCCGAGAGGGTAATTAATAACACTAAAAATTATATTAGATAATAGGAAAATTCTCACACCAGTGTGACATGGGGCTAAGACACGTCAAAAGCCTAGGAAACTAAGAGCAAAATAAGCTAGCAGACAGAAGCAAAAATTAAGGAAAGCCAAGGGCAGAAATCCTAAGTTTGAAGTTTTAAACAATAGAACAATAGAGATAAACAATGAATCAAAGAGCTCATTCTTTGAAAACATTCATGATATTGACAAATATCTAGCACAACTGACAAAGAATCGGCTGAGACTGGGGGTGGTGGTGGCACGAAGAACAGGACTACAGATGCGAGAGTCCTCCCAGGTGGAGAGAGGGGCTATGAGGACTGACCTCCAGACCTCCAGCAGCCCACAGCGTGACCCCTGCCTTCCAAACGCAGCGCACCCGACATGAAGTGAACAGTGCTGACCATTCTGTGCTGTGTCCAGCACAACTCCCTCCCATCAATTTCCACACTAACCGTTCTTATCTGGGAATTCTCCTGAACTGTTAGAGCTCCACAGATACTCCACACAATGGGAGCAGATGGGTAGGACCCTTTGATGTTTATTTTATGCCGTTAGTAAAATTCTGTGTTTAGAATGAATCGTGTGTCCTTCAGAAGCTCGACTGCTACAGGACTGTGTAGCAGAGAGAGAAGCTGCAGTCCGTGCTCCGAGAAGGCCTGACTGGGGCCCCAGCAGCGGGCCTCAGGCCCGGCCTCCACGTGGCGCAGTGGGCTTGGGGCCTGGTCCAAGCTGCACAGTCTGTGACTGTGTGGATTGGCGGCCTGCAAAGTATAAGGAATCCTGACACCAAAAGTCAGTAACAGTAAAAGAATTGGACAAAGAAATGTTCCTTATAGCTATAGATGCAAACATCATTTAAAAAAAGAGAATTTTCAATATATAACAAGAACAGGACACCGTGAGCAAACATTAAGATAACCCAGAGTTTCAAAAATCAAGCAGTGTAACCTGCCATACTAAGAGCTTAAAACTAAAAATCACATAGTAATGTGTGCAGAAAAAATTATTTCGCACAGTTGAACAACAGTGAGAAATATTCTCAGTAAAACATGAATTGAGGTGAATTTCTTCTTCTTGACTAACAATATCTATCAATTATCTACAGCTAATACTACATTCAGTGGTAGAAGACTGAATTCTGCCCCTCAAGACTGGGCAAAATGGAAGGTTATCTGCCGTTAGCACCTTTATTCAATATAAGACAGAAGATACTGCCGCAGTAAGACAAGAAAAGGAAACACATGCATACAGGTCACAAAAGGAGAATCAGGTTGTCAGTATTTGCAGGTAACATGATTTTCCACATAGAAAATGCTGCAGCCTGCGGGTTCACAGCTGTAATTCCAGCAATGGGGAGGCAGAGGCAGGCAGAACCCTGTGAGTACAAGGCCAGCCTGAACTACACAGTGAGCTCCTGTCAAAAACAGCTGCTAATGGGCCTATAAAGAATGAGCACTTTGAGATAGTTATAAATAAATGGACACGACTTGAAACCATACTCATAAGCGAAATAAACCAAGCTCACATGTGTAAATACCGTATAGTCTCCCTAGTGTAAGACTTGGTAAGAGTATATAAGATGTGGTAATGCATATAAGATATGGTAAGCATGAGTCCCCATCTCATAGCTTTGAAGCCTTTCAATGTTTTCATTCATCAGTTGGAATGGTTTTATCCTGGTTTGTTTGACTTTATTATACATGATGCTATGAACAGCTGTTTTGAAGAGAACAAAACATTATGACAGCTATTGCTGATTTAATACCGTCCTTCTTAGAAGTCCTACCAAGCTTCTATTCTTCTATTTCCATTGGTTCTATCTATCACATTGTGTCTTATTGGGATTTGAATATGTGTGAAAGTATAAACAAAATTTTTT
>PVJX010003217.1:79616-112485 GCA_004027295.1 Dolichotis patagonum | reverse complement strand
AATAATCACAGCCACTGCTGCATGCAGCAAGATGGTTCCACAGCATGCTCGGTAATTAGCGTGTGAGCCGGGGCTTGTGTGGAACAGACGGGCGCCTGGGAGAAGGCAGACACATTGGGACCAGCTTTCTCCTGAGCTGCAGAGCCCCTCCTCCCCTCCTTGCTGAGCCTTGAGCTTTGTTACAACCCTAAAAGGGCTGACCAGTCCCAGGCACCTCCCTGGCTTTGATCTCTCTGCCCCGAAGAGCAGTATCATTCATTCATTCATTCATTCATTCCACAAATACCTCTCTCTTCTGAGGACGGAGCCCAATCTGTAGTGGAGCCCCATTACCACAGCCACAGCTGCTGATACTCATCCCTCTGCAGCTGTCTCCAACATCCACTTCCCTTGGGAATGCCAGGCAAAGAGACCCTCCGGCTAGCCAGGGACCCCCCGATCTGGGTAAAGGGCATGGGCTGATTTAACCCTGGCTAGGGGAGCCTGCAGCTGTGGGGCCCCAGGTGTTTGCTTCTCTGGGCCAGAAGGGGTTAACAGAGGCATGGGCAGTGCCCCAGTTCTAGCTGAAGACACTCAGCCAAAAGTGGCTTGTGCGTCACCCGGCCCCACAGCGCGACTCACTCTGAGAACAGCCTGGAGTGATTCATTGAGACCCAGAGAGGAAGAGGGGGCGAGGAAGCAGCCAGGATGCCAAGGGGCAGATGCCAGCCCATGGCACTAAGGTATAGAGCCAGGTGCCCCACCCCCACCCCAGGCTAGGGGAGCAGAAGCCTGCGGCGGTCACCCCATAGCTACAGCCAGCACCAACCGTGGACCCCTGACACACGACCTTGAGGCAGGAGGTGGGTGCCCATTCCGGCTCTGCTGCCACCCTGCTGGGTGCCAGGCACCTGTGCCCGGACCTTGGTTCCTTTTCTGTGCAATGAGAGGCTGGGCGTGTCTACCTGGGCAGCCAGAGGCCTTGGATTTAGGACTCAGGCTTCTGTTTCTGACCAGCCTCCCTGCCGGTCCCAGTGCCGGTGGTTGTGCCTGGGAGGAATGAGGTCAGCGTCTTCTGAGGGTCACTGGTTAATGGGATGTCTCACTTGTGGACAGTTTTATTATTTGTTTGACATTTATTTGGTGCCTACTGTGTGCCAGGAGCTGGGGTGCATAAGGAACTTGGGGAGAGACGATGCAACTACAGTGAGCACATAGTAAATGTTTAATAAACAGCAGCTGCTATCATGCACATTGTCCCAAGGTTCCTTGAAGCCCCAAAACTAGTTTCTCATAGATGAGTCACTTGTGGCTGATGGAATCACCGGCATCTAGTTAGAGACCTTTTTGCTGCGTGGAAGGTGTGACCCATGGCCGAGTGAGCCTGGGCAGAGGGCTGGCCACTGCTTCATCCAGTTCCATCCCCAAAGCCTAAATTGGCTCCTATGGACCCAGAAACAGTGTTCAAGAAGTGGCAATGACCTTTCCATGAAAACCAATGATGATAATCCAAGCTGACAGTGCCATAGTGCCCAGGACACGCTGGGCTCTGATCTGAGCCTTTGCTTGTGAACTCAGTTTAATTTTTACAACAGTCTCACAAGAGAGAGATAACAATAATCCTGTTTTACAGATGGGGAAGTGGAGGCTCAAAAAATTAAGTGACTTGCCCATGTCACACAGCTCATAAGTGGTAGGACTAAAACTCAGACCCAGACAGACCAGCTTCCGGAATCTGCATCCTCAGCATGACCAAACCTTGCCCTGGGTTATTAATAATCACTGTAATTTTGACAGCTGTCGTGATAATTTACGACCTTTCATGGGGACTTGCTGAATGCATTTTCTCATTTGATCTCTCCCATGTGTATTTCCTCATAGCGTTGAATCGGGCTTGAGATCACACATGCAATCACTGCCTGTCTGTCATCCCCACCCCATACCACTGCAAACTCCGTGGCCACTGTGTGTTGTTCATTGCCTTAACTGCAGCATCTGAAACACAGTAGGAGCTTTTTGTACACCGGCTGCATGGATGAGTCCCTCTTTTTGCTGCAAAGGGAACCACCATTTAGAGCAGTCAGATCACTTTCTCGGTGTCATGCAGGAGCTAAGTAGTGGAGCAAGGTTTGCTGTATCGCTGTGCACACACTTCCGGCCAGGCCCTGTGCTGGGAACACCAAGTGTGCCCAGGAGGGTTAGCATCTGACCTGCTCAATGCATGACCCAGGAGAGGTGAGCAGTTGTCACCACACAGGCCTGTGCTCAGCATGGAAGGAAGCCTGGGGTACTTGGCGGCCATTAGCTGGGGCGGCTGGGTGGGGGTGCTCCCTGATGTACCTCATTGCATAGCGGGAAAAGAAGGACAAACTGAGGAGAAGGGGACATGGGACTGAAAATCGGGACACCAAGTGGGACCAGCTTCTGTGGTCATCTGCGTTCCCTGCCCCTACTCTGTGCAGCTGGCCAGCTGGGTGGCAGCCTTCTCCTGGGGCCCATGAGAGGAGGACGTCTGCTTTCTGTTGAGAGTCCCCTGGTCCCTGCCAACTTGACCCCACTCCTCCCTGCCAGGTCGCCCTCAGGCTTAGATGACCACCAAACCCCCAGCTCCTGGGAGAAGCTTTCGGTCGTGTTTTTCTTTGCTTGTTCATTTGTTTTCCTGTTCTTTGATGAATATATTGAATTCAAGCAAATTCATACAGGCCTGTCCGAAGAGACGCTCTGTGAAGTACACAGGGGACAGATGTGTCTCGGTGCTTCCCGGAGGCCCTTGTCTCCGGGGCACTTTCTGCATCCTGTGCCTGTAGTGTTTTGTTGACTTTGGTCTCTCTGTTGACCAAGCCAGCCTATGCTCAGTATTTTTATAGCATTTTATTGACTCTGGCACCCCAGAGGAAATTGGATTTTCAAACAGAGAAATGAATTACAACTCTCCACTGTTCTAAAAACCTGATTGGTCAATGCAGTGATTCTCAAACCCTGTGCCCTGGATCCCAAGAGTTCTGCAGTGGAACCCTAGGAGGCTCGGGATGAGGTGGGACCAAAGGGTAGAGGGGAGCCCAGATTTCGGCCCCTCTTGCATTTTGTGTGCCATCTCCTTGTTCTGTGATTGAAAACTAAAAAGTTATTACAGTGAAAGGCATATTACCATTCACCCCCCTAAAAAAAGAAATACTCTCCTTTGATCCATACATACTTACCCCACTATTCTTACAAATCTGCAGCAGTTCTGCAGGTCTTCTTTCATGAGTGTCGTTGGTTGCACTGTCATGGCTTCCTTAGGGTCCTGAATTGGTTCAAGACATCTATTTTTCATGGTCATTTTGACTACAGGGAGGATCCAAATGTCGCATGGTGCCAGATCCAATGAATAAAGTAGAGGGGAGACACTGTCATGGTTTTACGAGGAAGTCTTCCTTTTGAATGACACATGGCAGCAGCAGTCACCGTATTTCTGAACACATCTCACAAAGACACTCAGGAAATCAGACACCAGAGCTGCTTCAGAAAGCGGCCAGGATGACAGGACAATTGTGTTCAAAGCAGTGGGGAGGATTCGGGGGAGGAATCGTGCGGTGTGTCTTTTGGTGTAATAAACTTTTTGGATTTAAATTCTCACCATGTTTCTGATTACCCCTTCTATGTTGGGTCTGAATATATGACACGTGGAAAAATCACATTTTGTGGGAAGCAACAAATTCCTACGGACACCCATACCGCATAATGCTCTCTTGCTCCCTCTGCAGGGGGAGAAACCAGGCAGGGTGAGCAACTCCTGGCGCCCCTTTACACAAGTTCAGTGCCATCCCAGGCTGGGCGATGCTTGTTGATCAGAAGCCACCCTGCTGTGTGTTCCCTTCTGTTTCAGGAGCCGTCAGCAGGGGCTGGAGAGGTCCTCCTATCCATCAGCTACCTGCCAGCTGCCAACCGCCTCCTGGTGGTGCTGATTAAAGCCAAGAACCTCCACTCCAACCAGTCCAAGGAGCTCCTAGGCAAGGGTGAGAGAGACTGAGAGGACGGAGCCAGGGTGCCGGGTCACAGGG
The DNA here is from genome assembly GCA_004027295.1 of Dolichotis patagonum. Taxonomy (NCBI): domain Eukaryota; kingdom Metazoa; phylum Chordata; class Mammalia; order Rodentia; family Caviidae; genus Dolichotis; species Dolichotis patagonum. Next base: position 108,463 of record PVJX010003217.1, on the reverse strand, counting down.
ATGTTGGCAAGGGGGATGACGGAGTCACCCTCCAAACAAGGTCACGGCCAAGTCTGAAGGCCACACTCTCTCCTTTGAGTGACACCCAGTCATTCCTGGCCCATCCCAGCCACATGGGCCCAGCAAAGCGCTCCCTGAGCTTCCTGCTTCGGGGATCCAGGATCAGCCTTCACATGGATCCAGGAAGCCAAGGGTCAGGCCCTGGCCACAGCGAGGAGTCCTGGGCTCCAAGGGACCTGCCTCTGGGCAGGTGCTGAGTTGAGCAAGCCTGAGTTCTTTTCCTCCCATCTCCTCCAGCCTCCTCAGGCTCTCCTGTCTCTCTGTTCTCAGCCTTAGCTGACTGCCACCCCCACACCAGCTGAGTGTGGGTGGCACAGAATGTATGTGGGTGCCAGGCAGAAGCTTAGGGAGTGTCTGCCCCATTTATCCACATAAGCCCCTTTTCAACACTCTGGACACCTCAAGTGTTCCTTCTGGGGACTCCAGTGCAGGACCCAAGGCCTGAGACCAAAGCAGGTTCTTCTGTCCAAGTAGGAAGGTGGCCGGGTCAGCACAATAATACCTGGACTGGGGCCAAGTGCTCACAGCACAAGACCAACACATCCTATTACAAATAAAGCATTGCCACTGTGTGCGAATCTTCAAACAAAAGTTTTGGGCAAATGAAATCAGAAAAGGTCAGCCAGTGTTCAATGCTTTTTCCCCATTCTGTCTCTGTCTCTCTGTCTCTCTATCTCTCTGTGTCTCTCTCTCTCTCTCTCTCTGTGTCTGTCTCTCTCTCTTTTTCTTTACAGCTCCATTAAGGACAATTACAGCATAGCACTTTGTCTCTCAAATATCTCTACTGAAATAACAAACTAACCACCCAGGGGTGATAATTATAGCAATAAATACAAAATAACAATTATTTTCCTATTAGCTTGGGGAACCTTGACTAAGTGATCTGGTGCTAAACTAGGAAAGCCTCTGGGGTGGCCTGTTTGTGGGGTTTTCTGGGAGCAGCAGTATTGGTCCAGCCAATACAGGGCAGGCAATCTGCCTTCACCGTCCATGTGACGCTGGGGTTCCCAAGTAAAACTTACGACAAGTACAGATGAGATGAGGTCTTGATAACTCACAAAAAGACTTGGGCAGAGATCAAGGGAGGGAGTGAAAAGATGGCTTGTTTTTCTGGCCTGAGTAGAAAATCTACGTGCATGGCACCTGAGTAGTTGTGTTGGACTTGGTTTGGTCTGGGGCTACGATGTCACTTGGGCTCAAGGTGGAAATGATTTCCTGGTGGTGCTGTGACCTGCACCTTGCAGACCAACCCACCACCAGCCCTGTGCGCTATGCTGGGGGCCAAGCGTCACTCATCCAACACGCCGAAGTCCAAGCTCCTAAAACTTCAAGTGGGGGATTCCAAGGCAGGAAACTTGGTTGTATACACAAAGTTATTTTAAAAACTTGTATAAAATCACCATCTGGCTGTGTGTGTAAGGTATATATGAAACATAAATGAAATTCATGTTTAGATTTGGTTTCTATCCCTCAGATATTTCATTGTGTATATGCATATATTCCAAAATTTGAAGGGAAAAAAAATGCCAAATTTGAAACACTTCTGGTCCTAAGCACTATGGAGACAGGATACACAACCAGTGTTGCCCGATTCCCATACATTACTGTGAGTTCCACAGAGGCAGGGGCTTCTGTATAAACACAGCCCATGAGACCCCAGATGCTCACTTGGCCTTTTTCTCCATCTTTCTTTCCTCTCTGTCCTCCCCCTAGATGTCTCCGTCAAGGTGACCTTGAAGCACCAGGCTCAAAAGCTGAAGAAGAAGCAGACGAAACGGGCCAAGCACAAGATTAACCCCGTGTGGAACGAGATGATCATGTTTGAGCTGCCGGACGACCTGCTGCGGGCCTCCAGTGTGGAACTGGAGGTGCTGAGCCAGGATGAGGCGGGGCAGAGCTGCGCGCTAGGCCACTGCAGCCTGGGGCTGCACACTTCCGGCTCCGAGCGCAGCCACTGGGAGGAGATGCTCAAAAACCCGCGTCGGCAGATTGCCATGTGGCACCAGCTGTGCCAGTAGCCGGCCACAAAGATCACCTCCTTTCTGGGGCACAGCCCTCTCCCCCAGCCCCAGCTCCCCCGGGCAACCTCCTCTGCCCCATCCTCATTCCGACAGATGGAGACTCCATGCCTCTTTGCTCATCACACTCTTGTTTCTAAAAAACAAAATAAGTGTGCAAAAGGGACATCACATTGGGTCCCACCGAGGAGTGCAGCTTGCTTCTCTCTGCTCTGGGAAAGAGGAGTTTATCAAACACACCAGAGCATGATTTGCAGGCAGAGGGTGTAGTGGGGTAAGATGCAGAGAGAATTTAATTCAGGGAATTGTGGGTGCAGAGACGTTGGCTTCCTAACAGTCAGCGTTTCGATGGGGAGAAGGAAATGAAATGATCCTGGAGCAACTCAAAGACTTAGAGCTGGGCTGGATGGGATGAAACCAAACCCCTACCCAAGCAGCCCTGGAACGTTAGTGCTGAGACTCACTCACCTGCCAGCCCCTGATGAGTCCCAGATCATCCATCCTTAAGAGGCCGAGCCCACTCCTCCGTCCTTATGAGGGCTGAGAGACTCCGAGGCAGAGGCGGGACCTGAAGAGGTCCCATCCACAGCACTTCACGTGGGCTTCCAGCCCCCGTCCACGATGGGGCCCCAACACCTGGAGGCGGTGCGCCCCAACCCTCGGCACCTCAATCCTCCGTGTAAACTCAGAGCCTCTGTTTTTAATTTAATTCATAATGTTGAAATGTGTGCTTTTTCCAGCGCCTCTTCTTGGACTGCATTTTGTGCTTCTTATGGAAGGATTTTATTGTTTTATCTTGAAGTCAGCTTGCCCTTGAGGAGACCTTCTCCCACAAAGTGTAGGTGGGATCCCTGCTCCATGGGTCGTTGGGCTGGATTCTGAGCATTGTCACTCACATCTACCAGCATTACCAAAGTGAGCCTGTGTGACAGATCCTCCCTTCTCTGCATCCCAGCCACTTCCCGAGGAAGTTGATTATGAAGGTGGTCTACTCTGACTGCACGAACATGGAGAGGAAAGACAACTTTATGAGGCAGTGAGGTCTTTTGCAGACATCCTCCCTCCCTGGCTTCTGGAGTTCTTGTCACTTTAACCAGTAAATACTTTCAACCTCGTTATGCCCAAACGGATGTCCCTGCTGTGACTAAATCTAAATGGAGGGCGCTGCACTACCCACCTGTGACTCCTGGGTTCTGCTGCTCTTGTTGCCCTGCACAACCTTAGCTTGGCCACCTGTAAAGAGGAAACCAGGATCCCGGGATCCTGGCTGTGTGCATGACACGGTCGATGCACAAGCGTTCAAAAGCTGAAGGCATTCTGCAGCTAAAAGCAAACTCTGAGACCACTAGCAGATCATCTTCTAATGGGGTTACCATCTTGCACTTCAAGTTGACAGCTGAGAATGCCCAGAAAGTCCTGGCACTGTTCAAATACTTCCAGAACCATGGATTCTGTGTTTCAACTTCTCTGGATTCATATCCAAACTCTGGACTCTCCAATACCAGCCCTCTTCCCAGATGGAAGGGAGGGTTCCAGGATGAGCGAAGAGCTTCGTTCTACTTAAGTCCAGTTGTTCTTAGCCTCTCAATGAGCAAGACTTTCTAATCTTTCGTCATTATTTGTTCCTTCTATGCAGAAATGGGAAACCCCTAGAAATAACTTCTACCCGCTCTGTAGAAATGAAAAAAAAAAACATAGAACCCCTCTTTCATGCACAAGTCTTTCAGAAAATGGCAAACCTTGATCTTCCGGGTTGGCCAGCTCTTGGACTGAGTGTTTTTTGCAAAGGTGCGGTGTTGTCTTTGGTTTCCTGACACACGTTTCTGAGTTCACCCTCTGGCCTGGTCTCTCCTTTTTGGGTCACATGACAAAAAGAGAACCAAATATATCCAAAGTGACCTGAAAGCTGGCCAGCACCTTCTTCTTCAGCACCTGCTACCCTAGAAACGTTTGGTTTCTAGACTTAAACATCGAGAAACATGAGTTCTGCTTCTTATACATCAAAGCACTGCCTTATAGCCCCACCAAAGGGCACCTGAGGGGTACTGGACAGGGCCGCTTGTCCAGAATGCCAGCGCCACCCAAAGTCATCCCATTCATTTCTTTGGATCTCAAAGGTTTAGTTTTCCACAATCCGAACTAAAGGTTGTCCCTGATAGGGGTCACATTATACCACAGGGCATATTATGTGTCACTGTCACCCCACTTAGCAAGGAAGTACAGAAATGACATAGGCCTTACAGGGGCTTCATCTGGGTGCTCATTGGTGGCTTCCAAGTGCTGAGGATAAAGCTGTCTCACGTGGGCTCCACCAGGGTTTGCTGAATGAGAAAATGCAGGATGGATGGGCTGTCACCAGAAAAGGACACAGCGCACGGCAGAACAAGGGGAGCCCTTTCTGACAGTGATAAAGATGGCCGCCATCTCAACACTTGGCCTGGAAATTCGTGACACTGAGTATCAGCATTCACCTAATGACAGCCAAAGTTCTCCGTGTAAGTGTTCTTTCAACAAAAGAAGAGACTATAACTGCTATGCTTTCTCACCAAAACTCTATTCTGGTAAATTTTAAATTACCTGAAGAAGGTTGGGTGTGGTGGCCCATGCCTGTAATTCAAGCATTCTGGAGACTGAGGCAGGAGGAGCACTGTGAGTTCCATGCCAGCCTGGGCTACAGAATGAGTTCGAGGCCAGCCTGAACTACACAGTGAGACCCTGTCTCAAAAATACAAAACGAACAAACGGAAATTTCCCAGAGATGTCAGACTGCCATATCAAAAATTTCAGTAACCTTTGCCTCAGTTTATCTTGTACCAGACACACTTGCAATTTACCTTTGAATTTGAGTGACTAAGTCTGTATGAACACAGTTGACCATTTTTGACAGGGGCACCTTGTTCTTCGCAGAGGAGCATTTTCTAAGAAAGGTGTGAAGCGGAGATGAAAACAAAGCAGGAGAGTATTTCAGGCTGTCCTGTCACCTAAAAGGGGGTCCTGCTTCTGTTCTAGAAATGGCCAAGGGCTTGGAGGATGACGAGGCCCTCTCCATTCATCAGTGACTTCGCTTCTTGAGACAAGTCAACACACACTTGTTGAGTGCCTGCTCCTCAAGACCTTGCATGTGTCTGTCTCTTCCGATTGAAGATGTGATTCTTGGTGTGGGTCAGGTGACAAACCACTCTAGCTGAAGCTAGGCAGGGTTGGCAAGTGGGGGCAGGAGTGCTGCTCTTTGGGGCCACTTCCTCCTGGGTGGAAGGGATAGTGGCCTAAGCCAAACAGAAGTAGGGATGGTGACAGAGACCTAGTCCTTGTGATTTGTTGCTGCCTTCGTTGTTTCCTGTGGTCAGTTGCTGTGTGTGTGTGTGTGTGTGTGTGTGTGTATGTGTGTGTGTGTTCCCTTCATGAACCGAAGCACAAAAAGATGCATGAGATAGTGTAGTCATGTATCCTGTGTCACACTCTGGAACCAAACCATTGCAGTGGTAAATAAATAACTTCCAACAGGGGCAGCAGCTTGCTGTTTCTCTTTTTTCCCTTTCACTTAATATTTCGGACATATAAAAAGCATGCTGTAAGCTCTCTTGAGCCACGATCGAGTTTTGTAAACCTTGATAGCTGCAGCTCAGGCTGCTCTGTGACTTTTAACTTCAAAGACCAGCATCCTGGCCTTGGATTTTCATCCAAAAAGGTCCTATGTACTTGTACACACGTACACATAAACTCTGAGCAATAGACCTATTTCGTGTGGGCTTTAAAGCAGTATTTAAATTGCATAACACTATTTTTGCTCAAAATTAAAATTTTGAACTGTAACTACACAGGCAGAAGAGTTCTAAATCGAGACATATATAATAATAATTTGTTTCTCTTTCACTGCTGTGTAATACTCCATTGTACAAATATACCACATTCCCTTTTTCCTTCCTCTCCTCCCTCTCTTCCTTCCTTCTATTTTTCTTCCTTCCTTCATTCCTCTTTCTCCTACAAGAAATGCTGTTAGGAACATTCTTATGCAAGTTTCTCTAAGGTATACACCTAAGATTGAGCAGAATTGCTAGGAGAGAGTGTCCTGTGCTTATGCACACGTGTGTGCCCTGGGGGGCTTGTGCAAGCACTGGACCAAGGGGGCCACACATTATTAGGGATGCAAGGGTTAAATGAGCCCTCCTGAGAGCTACGCCTCATTCCTGATGAAGAATGGGGTGATGCCTGTCCTCTTTCTTTCATAGCCCCCAGAGCAGTGCCCTTATCTCTGAAGGCTCCATGTAGCAGCAGTGGTGTCCTTGAACTCCAGGTGGCAGGCAGAGACACGGGGACTCCTGGGGCCCTCCCACGCTAGGCCCTCCAGTTGACCGCTGCAGGGTGGTCTCCGGAGGAAGAGGCCTTGGCATTTAGTAAGGGACAGGGCCTGCATTTTAAATCCCTGGGAAATTAGCCAGGGCACATGGAATTAATTGAAGCTTCTTAAACAGGATAAATGGTCTATAAAGAAAGCCATGAAATGTCTTTACTGTTTAAGTCTGTGCACATAATTCTTTATTTCATATTATATATGCATATTATATTCTAATGATAACCAGGATTTTAACTTTCATAATAAAATGTGATAAGTGGGTTTTTATCCCACAGAGCCAGCTATGACACAGACTGTGCTTCCCACAGAGCTACAAATGGCTGCAGGAGGAAGCATTTATTGATTGCCACACCCGGGGTTCCCCTCCAACACGCCTCACCCCGCTCTTACACACCAAGTTGCCTCATAGCCAGCGGAGCGCGATGGGAGTTCAGAACCTCCCACTCCAGTGTGGCTTGGATCCTGGCCACCATCAGGGCCCTGAGTGAGTCACTTTCCTATGAGCCTCAGTTTCCATCTTTGTAGAATGAATTTGGACCAAATGAGTGCTAAGGCCCCTTCCAGGTCTAATCTTTTGTGAGTCTCTCATCTAGATTGGCTGCAACTTACTTTGTATACCTTAGGCCTCCTGGTTCATGCATAAAACAAATCCAGCCTACATGCATGTGTGCCTGCACCCCTGCCCTACTCCAGGTAGAGCCCAAAAGCATCTCCTGAATGGTTCCTCCTGACATCCACTGTTCTCCTAGACACTGCAATGGCACCTGAGCCTCTGAGTCAGCTTTGTCTCAATTGCTTAATTGATGATGGAGTCACTGGTAATTTTCCACCCAAGAGTTTCTATTTTTTAGAGCCAGTTGGAAGCACCATCCTTTCAGAGCTTGGAAATTGAGCATCTCTCCCATCTCCCTCCAAGCCCAGATGCCTGGCAAGGAGGATAAAGCCAGATGATGTGGCTGTAGACGGATGTAGGTTGGGTGCTATCCTGGTGGTGGTGCACTGCCCCCTGCTCCCTGTCTCATCTCCTACGGGTGAGCAGCACAGATGGTCCCTGGCAGGGACCTGAGCAGCTTTTCCAACTAGAAACAGAGGCACCTACCTGGGAGGAGGATGGCAGGAAGTCAGTCTTGGTATTAGAAGACAGACGTTACCATGGCAACCAGTCTAGCAGTGACCACCATGCAATTAAAGCCGTATGGTGGCTTGTTCCTAGTCATATTTGGTCTCCAATTATTATTATTATTATTATTATTATTATTATTATTATTATTATTTTGGTACCAGGGATCAAACTTGTGCTTGTCAGGCAGGCACTTAAGGCACTGAGTTAAATCCCTGGCCCTAGTCTTGTACTGTGACATCCTCCCAAAGCCTCATGTCCTCATGGAGGAAATTTTTGGAGTGGGTGTTTGATACTGGACTAACCCACTGATTAGCATAGTCCTGGGTACAACCAATGGATTTTCTGAAGAGGAAAGACCCACCCTGGGTTTGGGTGCACCAACCAATAGGCTTGCAACCTTGATGGAATAAAAAGGGAAAGGAAGCCTCACTGCCTCCTGCCTACCATGCTATGTACTGTTTCTCCTCTCCAATACACCTCTGTCATGCTGCCTTGGAACCAGCCAACTATGCACTGAAACCTCTACAAATTGTGAGCTAAAACAAATCTTTCCTCCTTTAACTTGTAGGTACCAGGTATTTTGTAGCAACAAGGAAAGTAACTAAGATACCCATCAACACAGCCCACTTTGGGGCATGATTTGCCATCCCAATTTCCAGATGCTCTTTCCCGATATTTCAGGACAGGCTTTTGGCACATGGGGAGGGGAAGCAGCAAAAGTCCTCTTTCAGGAGGCCACAGATTTCAACCAGAAATAGTTGAAGACAATATGCTTTTGTAGCTAAAACAAAAAAAGAAGATTTTTTTTTAGGCTCTCTCCCTTTGAGAGCTATGGGAGATGAGTGTTAGGAGCGGGAGAAGGAACCCTGGGGCCACCCCCTCACCCAAGGTAGCCTCTTCTGGATGAAAATTATAGTGTTAGAGATTCCCAGTACTGCCTGGCACCTATTTCATCCTATCCTAAAAGGTCATCATAATGATGCTAATAATGATAAATAGCACAGAATAAACTATGCTGTGTGCTAAACTACTAAAGAAATAGGCTAAGTGATTTGGCCAAGGTCTTGTAACTTAGAAGAGGCAGAAATTGAACAGGATGTGGTACTGTCTCATCCTAAAGTTCAGCTTCTGGGGTACAGTCAGTGGCCAAGGCTCTTTCCTGGAAGATCACTTTGGTGAAAAGGTAATAGCCTCAAAATATTATCAGGAACCATGAAATCCAAGTACTACTAAACTGGTGAAAACTGGAAAGGTCTCCCATAGGAGACCGGGAGCCATGTGAAAGACAGTGTGTGGTACCTTAGTCACCTTCCTGGTGCTGAGATGCAATGCCCAATACCTACTTTAGAGGAGAGGTTTATTTTGGTTCACAGTTTCAGAAGTTTTGGTCCACATTCAGCCAGCTCCATGGCAGAAGCAAGATAGTAGAAGAGTCTTGCCAGAGGAGAGCTGCTTAGCTCATGGTAGCCAGGAAGTAGAGAGAAAAGGGCGGAGCCAGGGAGGAAGATACACACCTCCACACCACATCCACAGGGACTCACCTCAGCCATGCTGCACCTCCTCACAGAAAGCTAGCCATAGGCCCCCATGACTCAATCACCTTCCAAAAGCCCCATCTCTGAACATGAGTCTTTGGGGGGGGGTGGATATCCATGGCATTGTCCAAAAAGGAGGGCAAGTTGAAACAGAGGGGAGCTCAGCATGCCGTGGTGGGCAACCTGAGCTTTCAAGGAAGAGGTTGGGTCAGGTTCAGGGTCATTCTGCTGATGTGAGAGAATCCAACACAGAGGCAGGCAACATGGAAGAACACAGGACTTTAGCTGTGACCAGAATAGTTGCTAGGACTACACTTCTCTCAGGAGTTGCTTAAATTCACTCATCCTTTCAATGCACACTTGTTCAGCACCTGCTCTGTGATAGGTGCTGTACACAATGGCACTGACAGCCTCGACTTTTCCCTAGTGGGAGAGGGGAAAAGACATAAAACAAGCACACATACACACATTCAGTAATTACAGGCTGCAGGCCTTTCTTAGGAAGAAAAATATCAGGAAGAATGAAAAGCAAGGCCTTGCAGGTGGCTATTTTGAAAATGTGATCAGAAGAAGCCCCTCTGAGAAGGTAGCATTTTAGACCTAAAAAAGAAGAGAAGAACTTCACCCTGTAACCAACCTGGGAAAAGACACCCCAGGCAGAGGGTTCAGGATATCCTTATAAGGTCTCAAGGTAGAAAAGAGCTGGAGCAGTTGGAAGACAGAGTGACCAATCAGGGTAGGACAAGACAAGGCTGGGCAGGAAGGGCGTACGGGGCTGTGGACTCGGGAGAGTCTAAAATGGAATCCCAGGGACAATGGGGATCGACTGGAGGGGTTCTGTGGAGAGATGCCGTGACAGGATCTGTGTTCTGAAAAGATCATTCTAGGAATTGTCACATGGAGCCCTTTGCGTCTTTAGGCAGCTAACCAGGCCTCTGAGATGTCCCTCAACTTGTACTTTGGACCTTGGAAACAGAAGCTGGGGATAAGTGGGAGGGAAGGGGGTGGAATGGACTTCACCCTTACCACATCCTCCAAGCCCCACTTCTGGGACACTGACTTCTGGCCAAGTATGGATGGGGTTTTTCTTTCCCTCGAATCCCAGAGACAAAATCAACACATTCCAGAAACTTTCGTACATGTGAGTCAAATCTGGGTAGCCTGGTGGTTGTGGGAGGGGGAGAGTGGTCCAATAGCACAGGCTCCATGCGGATAGCTGAGTCCCTTTGCTCCTCCTCCCCTTCTCTTCTGGGATGCAGAGAACTAGAACATTCCATGGGGACCATCAAGGGGCTTTCACAACAGTAAGCCTCTAAGTGCTGACTGGGGGTGGGGGCACTTCCTGGACTGAAGGAAACTGGCAGACACTAAGAAGGCACAGGAAAGATAATGTCAAATAAATGATGCTATTAAGGAGGAAGAGCTCAGGAAGGAGTGGACTTAGCATCTCAGGGGGAAGAGTAAGAATGGATGGTCTATATCTTTATTGGATTTATGCCCATACCCTTTATAAAAACATCTGAGCAAAAAAAAAACATCGTGTATTTCCCAACCTGAGGCCGCTGCTACTGTCAAACTCTGAGGGAAAGGCCCTTGCAGCATCCGGGCCTGCACACAGAGAGCCAAGCTTGTCTACCTACAATGGCTCTGTGCATTGCCTTAAAGAGAATGCTGTGGGGTAAACGTGTATGGGGAAATACACCATTTAAAATGGTTTTGGTCACACCCCCTGTGTTAATCAGCGTTCCATTGCTGTGACAAAATACCTGAGAAAAATCAACTCAAAGGGAGAAAAGATTTATTTGGGCACATGGTTTCAGTTCATGTTTATTGGCCTGGTTGCTTTGGGCTTATCACGAGGGAATTCATCATGGCAGAAGCATGTGGTGAAGGAAAACTGCTTACCTCCTGATGGTCAGAAAAGAGAGAGACAGAGACACAATGGTCCCAGGACAGAATATATACTTCAAAGGAATGTCCCCAGTGACTGGAACCCACTTCTTCAACTGGGCCCCACCTCTTGGAGTATCCACTACTCACCAATAGCGCCACCTGCTGGAGCCCAACCCGTTCACACCTGAGCCTTTGAGGGACATTGCTGATCCAAAATAAGTACTTCCTGGGCTGGGGATTTAGCTCAGGGGCATAAGCATCTGCCTGGCAAATGTGCAGTCCTAAGTTCAATCCCCGGTACCAATAAATAAGTACTTCCTTTAATCTGACAGGTGGGCTAGGCATGTAGATTGCCTGTAAGAAGTGGGCTCCCTCGGGGAAGTGATTTATTGTCCTAAAGAGCCTTCTTCTAGTTCCTTCCAAATTAGGAGCAGGCAGGTTTCTACTCTGCCCCCTGAACTCCTGCAATGGGGACCCTTCAGAATCATCGGGAAAGAGGCAAGAAGGCAAGAGATTCGACTTTGGTGAGTAAATTTAAATGCTTTTATTAACAATCTTCTTACATTACAAGGATAATATGACAAAAGGAAAGTTTCTGCGTACATATTATGATAAACCAACATAGCTCTATCTGTATCCAGTGTCCTAGGTCCCGTCACACAGGTACTATAAAGCGAAGTCTGCGAAATAATAACGTTGAGAGTTTTTTTTAAGAAAGAAAGTATTAACATATTAATATGTATGTGATAATAGACTCCTAGGTATCTCCCCCAACCCCACTTTATTTTTCCTTTGTGATTGAAATGAAAATGGTCAGCAGCGTGGGGGTGGAGAGAAGGAGAGAGATTTGGGGCTGAAAAAAGACAGAATCAGACTGCTGGTTCTTCGGGAGAGACAAGTGAAGACTGAGGGGTGCCCGAAGGCGGCGCGGCCTCTGTCTTCTGGTGAGCAGTGCTGTCACCGGCTGTCCCCGTGTGCACGGAGGCCGGGCCCCTGGATGCCTGTGGCAGCTCTCTCTGAGGTACAGTGCATTGTGGGATTGCTACTGGGGATGCCCGTGCCCTGGCCGAAGCCGCCCCTCTACATGGGACGAAGGCTCGGGCCTGGCCTGGTCTCTCTGGAGCCAGACGCTGGCAGCTAGCTGTGGCTCAAGGAAATGGGCATCGACAGAACAGACCCGGGCCCACATGCAGGGCAGGGGCCAGGTCTGCTGGAGACTGAGGTACGCTGGTAGGATGGTGAGGAAGAGCAGACAGGGGCCCTGGGAGGCTCGGGGAGGGGAGTGGGGGCCCTTGGGGGCCCAAAGGCCAAGGTCTTTCTCCAGAGCAGTGCAGGCAGCTGCCCTCTGAGCCGTCACCCGCAGCTCAGCAGGCCCTCTTCCCACCTCCAGGGAGACAAAGGACGGAGAGGAAACTGAAGCCACGGGCTGCGGTCTCCCATCAGGGCTGCACAAGCCCTCCGTCATGGTGCAGCCAGCTGCGCCTGGGTCCCTCTGGCTGCCAGATGTCCCCTTCGGGCCCAGAGTGGGAGCCCGGGACAGGCTGAGGACGGTGTCCTGCCCCACGGAAGTCCATGGGCCTGGACGCGGGGCTCAGCCTCTGCCTGGTCACAGAAGGAAAACAGTGTATGTGAACCTGCAGGTTACAGAGTGGGTGGGGCCCCTGGGCCTCCGTGAAGGAGCAGGGGTCGCAATGTCCTGAGTAGAGCCAGCAGCCACAGCTGCGCAGAGGGCGCTGGGCCAAAGCCCTGGTTCTGAGCTTGAGTTACCACTGAATTATGAGTGTGCGGATCTGTCTCTCCCTCCCTTCCCTTTGAGCAGATGCCCTGCCCCAGCCAGAAAGCCTCTGGGTGGCGAGCAGCACTGCTCAGTCCATCTCGGCAGCCCTGGCAGACAGTGGTTGAGTAGGTGAGGGAGGCCAGGACGGCTGTCGTTCAGAGGCTTGGCCTCTAGGGGGCGGCAGAAGCACCCGACAGGGAGGGTGGCATCTTTCTGGACCATCTAGAAAAAAACCAAGTGCACCTTTCCTATTGCCAGCGATGCTGCTTATTCTTGGCAGGAGAGGGTACTGGGGGTTTGTGCAGTGGACCCTCCAGAGACCATGCCCTTCTGCCAAGCAACAGTGACCACCTAGGCTAGGCTTGTGGTGGGGGGAGGTAAGTCAGGGAGTATCTCCTTCCAACCTCACACTAAGCATGGGAAAGGAGAGAAAGTGCATGAGGAGGGCCAGGGCGCAGCTGGGGCTCTAGGGTCCCCAGAGCCATCAAACTAACTGTTCCCCATCTTCCCCACCCCGAAGCCCGGCCTCCTCCCCTCCCACAACACAGCGACAGGCCTCCTTCCCACTCCTCCTCCAGCTCTATAGACTCTATTTTTTATATCTATTTAAAACATAGAAATGTATAAATATATAGGATATTATTTATAGATATAGACGTGATTTAATCTCTTCTGTGTGTAGCCGTACTGGATATGTCCATATATACAATCTAAATGCTGTAGCGTCAGTAACTGTACACTGCACACACCCCTGTTTCCATGCAGGTCTCCCAGAGAGACCGGATTGCATAGGTATTTCCAGGGCCATACCACTTGAAGGGACGGGGAAGGGGTTGGATGGAAGAGAAGAGCCGTACCATTTTCCTCCCAAAATGGCACTTTTTATCCTTCCAGCTAACTTGCAAAGACCATCGCCAAGAATCCCAGCCCCAAGCACTGGGCAAAAGCACCAGGACCCACAGAGGGTAAGGGAAGGGCCGCCCTCCAAGCAGGAGAAGCACCTTGCACATCTCCATTCCTTCTTCCTGAGGACTGCAGGAGGACAGAGCAGGACCCGGCCTGGTGTTCACGGCGGGCTCTCCTAGCTCAGCTGCCTGCCGTGCTCTCTTTTTCTTGTCCTACAGATGCCTGGCCTGCTTCCACCATCTCAGCCCGGCCTGGCTAGAGACCCAGGAGCATGCACATGTACCAGTGTGACTGGAGCCTTCTGCCAAAATAGGATGCATGGACCAAGAAAAAGTACAACTTCTCCTTGGAAATAAGCCCAGACCATAAGCCCAAAGCAGACCTACATATGGAATGCCTGTTCCTGAGTCAGTAGGAGGAAAAAAGAAAGGTGCAGGGAGTCCACAGGAGAGAAGGTCTATTCCAAGCCACTGGGCTCCAGGCGGGCAGCTAATGTGGATGCCAGCTGGGCTGGGGCTGTGGCCCATGTCACCCTGTGCTACTGTGTTCAGCCTTCACATGCTTTTCACTTTGGCCTCTTTCTTGGCATCACCTCCGGTAAACGGAAAACATATTTCAACAATGCCGTAAGTCATTACAAAGTCCTTTCCCCAAATTAAAGGGCTAGTATAGATGAGTCCAGGGGAGGGGCTCAGCCTGACAACTTGACCTGGAAACAAGCAGCGGACGTGGAAGACAGAGACCACTCCCCACTCCAGCCCAAGTGCCACAGACTCAAAGGCCCAGCCCTGAACTGGGCCATCTGGGGGTCCTGGAGTTCAGTCTCACCCTCGTTCCAAGTGAGGATGGGAGAAGAAGGATGTGCCCAGTATCACAAGATGTCACAGGCAGTCATTAAAAACAAAAAATAGAAGAAGAAAAGGCTGCCATTTTGGATGCCCCAGTGCTGCTGTCCTACCTGATAGGCAGACAGAACCTGCGGATTCAAACGCGGCCAGGGCTGTAGACAGAGATGATACCTAAGGGCAGGAGATCTTACTGTCCCTCAATTCAGGAGGAGTAGAGGGCATCTGGTCCCTAGGCTCTTCAGCACAGCTGTGTTTAGCTGTGAGTAGCACAACTGCCCATAAACCTGGGCCTCAAACTTGATCTCACTTCTCACTTTCCATGGGCCAGGACAGTCACTAATCAGCCAGCCAGGTGAGGACAAGCCTCAGCCCCTGAGACACATCTCCTTCCAATCTATGGGGTTCACTCCCAAGCCAGGGGCTCAAAGGGCTGCATCCATCCAAAGGGACCCAATTTGGGATACACAGGCTGCCTGGCCACAACTGTTCCATGCATCCAAGGTATCAGGCTAGTTCCACACAGGGCTCCCTGGACAGGCCCCAAGAGCCCCATCAACCAAGCCCTTTTTAAGGACAAGAGAGAGATAGAAAATTGCCTAGGACAGGAACAAGAAGTCATAGAAATGGTAATTCACAGGACAGAGGTTCTGAACCTCCTAGGGAGTCTGTGGGCTGAGAAAAATCCCTGTGAAAACTGAAGTGGCTTGTCACCCTAATAGTCCCCAGTTACCCTATGTCCCAAGACAAAGTGACCTACAGAGCATATGCCACAGGCCAGGCCTGGCTGAATCTGGAGAAGCCATGAGCACCTAGAGTTTTAGAGGCACCTTGCCAAACTTAAGACCCGTGAGGGTTCAACTCCTCCCAGGCCTGGGTGCCTTGGTGGGGGGTGGCGGAGGTCTCCACTTCCCACAGCTGCAAGGTAGGCACAGGCATGGACTCTCATGGGAGGCCTGAGCTCATTTTGGCCTCGGTCCCCTGGGAGGGAACAGTCACAGCCCCAACTTGTTCTCAGACACTGGTTCTCTCCCGGCTTCATGTGAGTGGTCCGGCCCCAACACCCTCTCCCCAAAGAGGGTCACCAGGCAGGGAGGCTGGGAAGGGAAGAGGAGGTGTAAGGCAACCGTTGGCGAGAAGAAGAGACCCCGACCGACTGTGCCTGCCGGCTTTCCCTGCCCTCTGCCCACCCCAGGCTCGGTGAAACCCCAAGACTGTGGTCTATGTGTGCAAAGAGACGGGATGTCCCCAGGCTGGAGCTGGGAGATGGGGACCTTGTGCTTTGTGATGGCTTCCCACCTGACCCCGACTCAAAGTGAGCCAGTGGAGCAAGGCTGGGGTCATCAGAGCATGGGATAGGGGCTTCTGGCTGGGTCTCTCCATAAGACTCCCTGCTAACTCTCAGCTCACTAGGAGGAGGGCGAGGAAGAATGTGTGCGACTTGGGGAGTGGGGGACGAGGATCACCAGGAGGGGTGCATTGATTTGTTGAAGAAGGCAGCATATGAGGCCTGGCAGTGGGACAATTGAGAACCCCAGGATTTCTGCTGTTTTTTCGTTTGTTTGTTTGTTTGTTTGACATGCTACATCACTGTCGAAAACAAAAACATTTCAAAAAAATAATATATAATATATATAATATATTTATATAATGAAAAGCTATTGACTAGCAGCAATGATTCTAAAGTTATCTTAGCACCAAGACCATGGGGATGAGGGAGAGGAGCTGTGAGGAACAGAGGGACTGGCAGGACCAGAAAGGGGCAGCAACATGTTCAGTGTTGATGACGTTCCCACTGTGGTTGTGAACGGTGGCACAAGGCCTCAGAGACAAGATAAATCAAGAAGGAAGGAGGCCAGCTCGGTTCTAGAAGGTGCGAGCCAGCCCGGCTGTGGACCGGGAGCTTGGCCTGGGGCTGGAGCTCACACCCTTGGTCAATCAATCGAGAGAGCAGCTCCGAGCGGAACTGACCACGGACAGCTGAGCCCATCTTCCTCCCTTCCCTAAGGACGACCTGTGCCTCCGAGTCACAGGATCTCCGCAGATAAACTGTGCACAAATTGGATGGCAGAAGAGGAACAGAAGTTTTGAACAGCTTATGCACATTTCTGAAAACTCCCTTGCGAGGTATACTGGTAGTTGAATGAACAACAGAGCACTGATCAGACTCCTCTAGCTTAAACCACTTCTTGCCCCAGGGAGTAGGCAAGTGGCCATATCTAAAGCTTATATCATGGGTGTGTGTGTGTGTGTGTGTGTGGTGGGTGGGTGTGTGAGCGCCCAGGGCGCGTGCCTGTGTGCAGGCTGATGCCTTGGGAGCCCCGTCTCATTTCCTGTTCTCTCTACCCTGTTCAGAAAAGGAAGAGCTCACAGGCACAGAAACATGCAGTCTCCCACAGGCTTCTCCCAGACTGGGGAGCGTGTCAGGGACTCTCACTTGGGTCTTGCATAACCCCGGACATACCTTGCATTGATGGCTCCTGCCCCGAACCATACAGCAGGTGCTTCTTGATTATTAAAGGAAAACAAAATACTCTCAACACATTATAGGACTATAAAGACAGAATATAAATAATGCATGGACATTGAATATATAATTTTTTCATTTAACTTGTTTTTAGCCAAAAATCACTGCCCTTCTGGGGTCTGGATTTCTGGATTTCTGGGCTCCTGTCTCTCACCGCAGCCCTGGGTGTGAATGGAATCTGTTTTTTGCCCTCCACCGCAGTAAACAGGAATGCGGAACAAGCTCATCCCCCTCCTCCCCCCAGGTCTCAAGCTCGGTGGGAAGGCAGTTTTGCTTGCAGTATAACGGGTAGCATCTTTAGTGTCCAGGGCTCTTCGAAGAGGGAGGCAATGCCAGGGAAGGGGGAGGTGGCAGAGGGAAGGGGAGATGGATTCACAGTTTGACCGACGCTTTTGTCTGTAGGACAGTGAAGGAGCCCTCATCAGGAAATGAGGAAAACTCTGGAGCTAAAGTCAGAGGGAGGAAGGAAGATCCAACACCCTAACCCAGGGACACACCCCGCCCTGTGGAAACCGGAGATCGGAGGCAGCCCAGACCACGGTGTCCACAAGAGGCCAACAGCGCCCCACCGTGAAACGCTATGAAATAACGAAGTCGAGAACCAAAACCCGAACCCAACCCAAAGCCCCTGAACCCCCAAAGGAAAACAGAAACAAAACATACTACCTAAAGGCGATGACAGAGACCCGTCATGTTAGCTTATGCCATTGGTTGACTGGTGGGAGGACCCGCGCGGGCCCGGCACACGCTTCTGTGAGTGGAAATGAGTCGCCATGTATATTGCAGCTGCCAAGTGTAGTCAAGAGTCAGTTTCTGACATTATTCTTTTCTGAAAGCTCCCAGTAGCTTCCGGTGGATGTGTCACCTTGGTTTTTAAAAATTTTCAGTGTGAGTTTTTATATATATATATAATAATAATAATATAATATAATATATTTATATAATATATCAAAGCTTATGGGTATAGATTAAAAAAATATTCAACAGCTTAGCGAACTCTGCAGTGCGGGTTTCCTACATGTCTGGGTAGAACATGGCCCTGTGGTCCACGGTCTGCAGCATGGGCTTCTGTTCCAGGGCTGACATCCTGCTAAGGACCTCAGCTGACAATGTGTAACTGTTGCCAGACTTCTCCTCAAACCAGCTGTCCAGGGCTCTCTTGGCATCAAAGTTGGCGATCGGGGGTCCATTGATGGCGATTGTCAACAGGTCGCTGAGCTGCTCCAGGGTGAGACGGGAGCGGTGGTTTTTGCGGACCCGCTGGAGGGCGGTGCGGCCCTTCTCACAGCAGGCGGTGGAAGTGGGGAGGACTTTGAGGACCTGGATGACCTTGTTCAAGAGCGGAAACCTCTGCTTGTATTTGCAAATGTGGCCAATCAGGTCCTTAAAGCCATTTTTGGTGTAGTAATCGGCCTTGAGCTCCCGCCACTCCATCAGCAGGCTTCCCCGGGGGTCTAGCCCTTCCCGGCACACATCCCGGGAGAAGGCAGGGATGGCTTCCAGGTGCTCAAATATCTGCACCATGTCCTCCTTGCCATAGCTCACCAGCTCCTCACTGCTCCTGGGCCAGCTGGCCAGGTCGAACACCTGGCAGGCCTTCACGAAGATCCGGCTCCGGGAATCAAACCTCTGCGCCAGGATGACCTGGGTCTTCTGGCAGATCTTCTCCCTGATGGACTGGAACTTGGCTTCCGCCACCCTGAGGTTCTTCATGGCAATTCCATTGAAGCTCTCCCGGAAGTTCTCCTCGAATTCCTGCAGGTACTCGCCCGGGGAATCGGCCAGCCGGCTGATCTCCTGGATGGCCTCCTCGATCTTGTCGTCCACCTGGGACACCAGAAGATACTCGCCCTGGAAACTGTAGGCCAGGCGTGACAGCACAGCGATCACATCCAGCAGGAAGTAGATCAGCTTGATGGACTGGTAGTCCAGGAGGAACTGCAGGAGGGCCAGGGCAATGGCCGAGGCGTCTGCCCGCTGCGTCTGGCTGCTGACGTCCTTGAGGTGGGCCACTACCTCCAGGTAGTCCTTGATGAGGGCATTGAGGACGTTCTGCTCGCCGATGATCCACCTCACAGCGCGGATGTCACCCAGGAACTCGGTCTCCTCGCAGAGCGTGGAGGCGGTGGTGCGGAGCTCACACATGAGGCGCGGCGAGTAGCGGTAGAAGCTCAGCAGCTGCTTCAGGTTGTTCTCCAGCTCCTCCAGGCAGGGCAGCTCCTTCCCACTGATGGCGTCTAGGATCTCCAGGTGGGGCCGGTGCACCATGAAGGGCAGGCACAGCAGCCAGGGCAGCGTCTTGCGGATGGTCATGAACATGCTGGCACGCAGGCTGGCTGTGATGTTGGCCCCATCCACACCCAAGCCTACGGTCGGCTTCTCATCCTGCAACCGGATGCCCAAGGCTGAAAAGGCCCGGTCCAGCGCCTGGAGATAGCTTTCCGTGCTGGAGAAGCCCAGCTCCTGCAGGGACAGGAACTCGGTAGCCGGAGGCCCATCGCTGCTGGTGTACTGGACGTAGACAGCTACTGTGTCAGCCAATAGGTCGTCACTCTGGCCGTCCAGGATGATACTGAGATAAGGCGACTGGCGGATGCGCTCCACCAGGTCCTCCCGCAGCGCGCGGGCGATGTGATGGATGAGGATCTGGCAGTCCCCCTCGTTCATGTACTGGTCCACCACCTTGAGCTCGCACTTGCGCAGCAGCTCGGCCAGCGGCCGGAAGTCCAGGTAGGGCCTGCCCTCAAGTGCCAGGTGGTAGGCGGTGTTGAAGAGCAAGGTCATGTTGCGGCACATCTCCTCTGTCTTCTCGGGGTGCATGCGCAGCTTGTAGAGCTGCAGGCACTTCTTGTGCAGGTTGCTTTGGCTGTGCAGTTTGATGGTGTGGATCTTAAACTGCTTGGAGCCGATGATGAAGGCCGAAGTGCGCGATGACTGCACTGTGTACTGGCGGCACACGTGGCACCACATCTCGTTGAGGGTGGGTGAGTACCGAAGGAACCAGAACTTCTTCAGCCATTCCTGCTTGAAGCGCCGGATCCGGCGTCCGGTGGCTGAGGACATCTTGGAGGGCTCGTCAGTCGCGGTCATGATATCATTGGAAACGGATTCATCTGCTGAATCCACCTCCTGGTCATCATCTTCCATGATAGCGGGGCCAGACACCATGCTCTCCGAGGCTATAAAACAAACAGGAAAGAAACATTTACACCTGGCGGGGAAAAGAGATTTTTCCCGAAATGAACAGTAAACGCTGCCCAGAAGTATGCCACACTGGATAAAACCAGCTCCTGTGCAGCCTGTGATGAATGAAATCCCAGCCTAGGATTTATTTCTAAGCACTCTTGCTCTCCACGAGTGACTCTTCCTCTTTGTGGATTATCCGTGCTGGCCCGCAGACACCCCATCCCCACCCCACACTCCAGGCTGCCTGTCCTCACCTGCCACTTGTGGGTGCTGGAGGGACTGCAGTGACCCCTATCTACCGGACAGTATGAACTGGGAGAGAAGGTCTGGTGCAGGGGGAGAAGGCATACCACACACCTCTAGTCATCCCTGGAGGCCTGGGACTCTTACCCGCCCCCCAATTTGGTGGGTGGGGGGAGGCAGGCTGGACTGAAGGCAGCCCGGAGGGGCCACCGAGGGACTCAGGGCCAAAATGTAGCTTCCTTCGGATGCATGCTTGGAAGATCTGCACCCCCTCCCATCCTGAACTAAGGGGTGTGGCAATGCCCTGCACCCTTTGGGTGCCAGGCTGGGGGACTAGGATCACATGGGGTAGAACAGATTCTGGAAAAGAAGAAGGAGGCTGTGTTCCTTGACTCAGGGGAGTCATGAGAACCCCCCAGAAGGACACCCTCCTTGGGCCTGGGGATAGAGGACACGGGCTTTGGAAAAAGGCACCAGCCAGACCACCAGAGAAAGGCAAGAACACAGCACACACCCCTCCTGCAGCGGAACTTCCTTTATTGACAAGGAGGATACAAGGGCGACACGTAAAGCATCCACCAGGGCTGCAAGCAGGCCTACCCGTGGCACTCGGGGACGCGGGCTCCCACCTCCCACCCATGGAGGTGGCCAGTTGGGCACCGCACTCCTCAGGTCTGACGGCAGGTGGCGCCAACACGGAGCTGTAGGCCACCCTCCGTACAGCCCGCTGCGCTCTTCCCTCGACAAAACTCTCATCCAGACCGACTTACCTGCCGGGTCCGAGAACTCTGGGAGTTCCAGTACCTGTGGTGGCAAAACGGGGGGCTCAGGAAGCTTCCCAGACTTAAGCATGTCTAGTTCTGCCTGGAGTTCTCGGACCTTCTTCTTTAGGCGAATACAGTTAGGGCAAAAGGAGGTGGTGGGAAGCTCATGAGGGTCAGATGCAAGGGAGGCCTCGGCGGGGCTGTCGGCCTTGAAGGGTGCCGGCTCCTCCTCTTCATCCTCCAAGGGGCCCGGCTCCTTGGCAACCCCTTGGGGGGTCTTCCAGTCCCCTTCCCCCTGGGTCCGGCTGACGTTCTGCACGCCGTGGGTCATGGTGGCTGCACACCGGCCGTAGGTGTCGTCCTGGTACTTGGGGACTTTCCGAATGACCAGCGAGGTGCTCAGGGCCAGCTGGTGGGCTTCCACCTTTGCCGATTCCAGGGAGGCCTCCAGCACGTCCTTGAAAATGAGGTCGATTTTCTTCTTCTTGGCCTGGGGATGCACGTCCCCCTCGTCAAAGCCACGCTTGTAGGGACTTTTGCCCTGTCTCAACACGGGAAGGTGAATGGGACCCCTCAGGTCTTCTGGGTTATCCAGAGCCTGCTCAGACTTCTCCCTCTGCAGCCTCTTCTCGCCTAGGAAGGAAAACCAGGGTGTAAGGACATGGGGAAAAGCCCCCAAAGGAGACACCGACAGAAAACAAAGCTCTGGCCTGGGGTGGGTGTGAAAACCATGGAGAGATAGACCAGATGGAGGACTGGGGCAGCTAGTCACAGGACCCGGAGAGCAGGAGAGTTCTTAGGAAAGGACAGGTCAGAAGAAGCCTGCTGCCTGGAGACTGCACTTACAAGTTGAGCGAAGTCTACAGGGGAGGGCGACTGAACGTTCTTTCAAGGATTGTGCCACCTATATGTCATCCTAGAAGCCAGTATTCTATCCAGTCAGACAGGGTAGATGGCACCGTCCCAAGGGACCTCCAAGGAAATCGATGATTCAAAGCAGATCAAACAGCGGAAAAATGTGGATTCTACACCTCGGAGGAGGCCGCCCCCCCAGCCTCGGTGATGAGAAAACGCTGCTTGATCTTGGTAAAAGGTACACGGGGGAACACCAGCAGCCCCACTCCACCTGGCTGCTCTGGAGACAGCCCACTTAAGGAAAAGTCCAATTCTCTTTGCAATCGGAAGCCTGGGAATACGTGAGAATATGTGATGGGGAATCCTGCGGCTCACAGTGATGACGGATGCTAGAAGCAGAGGAGAGGCAGAGACACCACAGCAGCTAAAGGAAAGCCTCCAAAGAGACAAAAGACAAGGTGGTCACAGTGACTCCAGGCATCCCTGCAGTGCCCAAACATCCCTGTATTGCTTTTCCTGAACAAAGATGTCCTTTTCTATTTTTCTCCATCATGTGAATTCTTTCTTCTTTTTTTTTAGACAGAGTTTCATTAAGTTGCCCAGGTTGACCTTGAACATGTGATCCCTCTGCCTCAGCCTCCCAAGGAGCTGGGATTACCGGTGTGCACTGCTGTGTCGGCTCACTGGCTTTTTATTACTGTGAATTAATCCACAAGCTCCAGTGAGCTCCCCAGTAATACATGATGTTAGCCTGGTTCTTATAAGCAGGACAGTGTTTATAACATAGACTGCTGCACAAGGGTTAATACTCCCCAAGGGAGGGATGCTAAGAAAGCAGGGCTGGGTCCTCGGCCCGTGGAAGATTATGACAGCCATCTGTGGGGGCTGGGAAGTCTGAACGGTCTCCTAGAGTAGGTGTCTTGAGTGATGTGACTCAGAGCAATGACATGACCTGAATGTGTACTGTGGCTGGGCTTCGGCTCCCTGGACTTGCTGACAGCCCTGAGTGAAGGCCAAGAGGCCCTGCAAGCACTTCGGATGCCCAGACTTGGCTGCCCACAGCTGGCACGGGGTGCCGGGTGCTGCCCCAAGTCCAACTCCAGGTTTCTCACAGGCAACAGCCTAACTTATTCAACATGCCCCTTCTCTGTCCTCACCTGAATGCTTAAGGAACAATTTCCTTCCACAGACTTTAGCTCTGGGGTCGCCTCGCCTGTATTTTTGTAGCAACTGAGCTACAGAAAGAGGAGAGATGAAGGAAACCTATTTTTAAAATGCAACATATTTGTCATACAGCTCATTTCCAAATCTCTGAAAATCAACAGCTACTCTTCCACATTCTCCTGGACCAGTCAGGCAGCAAACAGCCAAGGATGTTTGGAGCTCCAGGGTGTGAGACCAGGGATTCCTCTCACCTCTCTTTTCAAGGACCAAGTCGTCCACATCACATGAACAGGAGACCTTTTCACACTTAAGGCCTCCATGAAAAATGTCTGGGAGGACAAATAGCTTTTCAGCCTTATGAATTTGATTGCAAAGCCTCCATGAACTATGGGGGATGGGGGAACGACAAAGCAAAACAAAAACCTGCAAGGAAATCAATGACTCAAAATAGATCAAATAACATGAGAATACTGAAAACAAGCAGGAGATGCGCCTTATTCTTTAAAGACAACCACAAAGGAATGATTTATATGCTCTTTCAGGAAGCAATGCTGGGCTCCAAACCACATTTCTCCTTAATAAGGATTAATAATGTGTTCAGGCCACCAGCTTCCAATTACAAAGACACCTCCATCTATGCATGATCTGAAGTGACTGAACGCAGGGGCTAGCATGCCAACCTATGATGCCACCCGAAGTACCCAGAATCTACTAAAGCTAAGGCTACAGAGAAACACCTGGAAAAGCCACACAGCTCCATGACTGTCTTGTGGTGGCTTTCAGTTTCCTTCCTGCTTCCTACTGCTCAGCCTGCCAGGGACACACACAGCTTCCAATTGTGTCTTCACACGTCCTTCCCCATCTGTTTTTCGTGTCTCCTTTGAGCCACCACTCCTGGAAACCCACTCCTTTCTCGAAGCAGGCCCCCAAGGCCCCAGGGCTCTCTGAGGAAGATGCAGCTTGAGGGGTTTGAAAGAAGACTAAGGGAAACAAAGGATCATTACGGATCCAGAAGGACTCGAGAAGATTATGGCCAAGGAATGAAACCTGCGTCCTCAGATACGACTTCTCTTGGTTTTCTTTTCTTCCGATAGTATGCTTCTTTTGGAAACTTCTCAGTTGTCTTCATTCATTCGCTTCTCTCTTTTATCCACACCATAAAGATTTTCCGTGCACCTACCATGTTTCAGACATTTTTAGAGGCATCTCCACAGGTCAAATGGGAACCACAGCTTCCTCATAGAAGCACACCTTCCCAAGGGAGACCAGCATGTGCCCAACCTCCAGGCCCAAAGAAGACAAGAGATGCTCTCTGCCTACTGGGTCTCCCACCAATCACCAGATACCTTTTACCAAGCCAGGCAGCAGCTGCGCACTCAACAGCTTACTTTGTTCTGGTTTGTCCTTCTAAATAGTTTGATTTCAATGAGTCACCACCACTCACTTCACTCATTTTCCAAATGACTCACAGGCATTAAGTAGGTTGGTTGGGAACACAGTATATAGGCTGGGTTGTGGGAGCAAGTGGACTCTGGGCATTTGTATATGTGGTCTTCATGCAAAGAAAGGTCCCCTGAACAGAAGGATGTGGACTTGGTTACTTGGCCAGGTTGAGGATGGAGCGAAGAGATAGGGGACTGGAGTTGGGATGTGTTTTCAACCACTTGCAAAGGACTCATTCAAATGGAACCTGGATGGAGGCCCAACCCACACCACATGTCATCTTTCACCCCCTCCCAGACCCCTCCAAAAGGGACTGTACTTTGACATCATACTATTAGGACCACCAGTGAGGCCAGGAGGAAGCAGGGAACAGACTGGTTTTGTCTGGAAGGTCATGGTAAGATAGACTTTAAACGCAAGTTAGAAACCTAGCTCTGTCTTCCTAGCCATCTAACCCTGGGTGAGTCACTGTATTTGTTTAATTCTCATCTTATCCATCTGTGAAATGGGGCTAATAATCTACATGGGCTCATGAGTATTAACAATTTACAACTGAGGACTTCCAGTGGTCAAGGCAGGCATTTTGCTGCAGATGTGGAATGTATCTGTCTCTGCTGAATCCCACAGCACACCTATAGGCAGATACCGTATGTGATTATCAACAGGAGCACTGAGAAAGGAAGTAAATGTCATCTGCCAGTGCTAGGATTACTGAGGCAGCCGCAGTTTGTAATGTCTGTTCGTCAGTCTGAACTGGGGGTCAGGATTGCTGTTGATTCAGCTTATTCGAGTGGCTATGGGGGGTTCATCTCTCTTCCCGGCACTCTGATAGTATGCGGTAGGACTGTCTCATGGGGAAGAATACCCGGAGCTGGTCACTGCCTGGCCACAGCTACTCAGGTCCGGCTCATCTGTTCCCTGAATCGCCCTGTCTAACCACTCCTGAACAATGGTATTTCCCAAAGTTCTCCGTAGGAAGCTCCCAGAAGAGGGATCCTGGCCTACCTAGGAGTGGGCGTGGCCTCCCTGGCGTTGTGGGTGTGGTGTTTTGTGGTGGGCGTGGCCTCTCCAGAGACGGGCGGGTCCTCTGGAGTGGGCGTGGCCCTGGCAGAGGTGGCCTATGGTGGGGTGTGACCTCTCTGGGGTGGGCGAGGCCTCTTTGTGGGCGTGGCCTCCGGGAGTTTGCGGACTCACCTCTAGCCAGATTGCGGTGGATGGTTTCCTGGGACATGCTATGCAGGCGCTTCATGTAGTCCTCGCTGTACCAGACCCGCAGCCTCTCCCCAGGCCGGATGTCCCTGCACGCTCGGAAGTAGATGCGCTCGCTGTGCTGGAAGGCCAGTAGGTTCTGCTCCCTCTCCTCCCGTGAAATGACCACGTACCTGAGGGCGAGGGGACAGGTGAGAATCATGGGCCACCCCTTGTGGAAGGCTTGCCAGTGCTGGGCGCAGGTGGGGGTCTTTCCGGTTCCATAATATCGCGGAAGAAGTTGACAGAGCACCTGCTCAGCCCAGGAAGGCGCACCGGGTAGGGGCCAGCCCTGTCCCAAAGCTCCCTATGACTCCAGTGCTCCAAGAGTCTCTTCCGTGAGGCTGGAAATGACACCTGCCCCGCCTCCCTCATATGTTACCTTAAATATAAGATTCAACACCCGATGTAAAGGCAACTGGAAAACAATAGCTCGACTCTTACTGACCTTTAGTTACCGGGGTCACTGGACTTCTATGGCCTCTAAAGGCGGTAAGGGTGGGGTCGTTGGGCTGTTTTTAGTATTTCAGAGCCCAGCAGAAATAACCCACATGACCAAGAGGTCATTTAATACGTGCTAAAGATGAAAATTTTTTACAGAGGGACCCATGGGGACAGCAGAGGAAGTTAATAAGAGACAGTGAAAGGCTGACAACGATTGGTTAATGTGACTCAATGATTTAAACCAAACGAGGCTCAGAGAGGCAGCTTGTCCAAGGTCACACTGCTAACCAAGGGGACATGCAGCCGTGTAGCCTGTGCTTTCCCACTGTAACTAATGGCACCGATGTGGGCATTTAAAGTACCAACTCAGCAACACCAAGAAACCCTTAAAGTTCTACCAAACTCCAAATTTATAGCTCCTGTCTAATTCCCCTAAAATGACATTACCACCATCCAACCTTCCACCTTCTCCATCTCCAGAAGATGTGAGGATGCTGAGAAGTGGGGGTGCACGCGTCAAAGGGCAGAAGGAAACTATTCCTTAGGGTCTGTGTGACATAAGCATGTAAGAAATTGGTTACCAAAAATAAACGTTTCCTTACGCTATGATTTTATTCAAAAGCCTGAAAAGAAATCAAAGTCTGTTTGGCTTAGCCCAAAGAATTAGATTTGAAATAGTCCAGGAGAAATAATAATTCATGGAAAGAATTCAAATGCATAATGAATAAATGAAAAGTATTCAGCACCACTAATAGGAAAAGAAACGTAAAGAAGCATATTGTCTCACTGGCACAGAATTTTTAGTATGAATAATAATAAAGGTGCCACAAAAGGCATTTCCCGTAGCCATGCTACAGAATAACCTGCCACAGCCCTCTGGGAAATAAACTGGCAGTGTGCACCCAGAATAAAAAGACACAGAACAAGTCCATAAGTCCTGCACACCAGCACACTGGAAGCTTTGTTATTTATGATAGTGCAAAAGCCAAAACATCTGAATGTCTAATGCCAGATGTCTGGCTTAGTAAATGAGGGTACATTTGCCTGATGGAATCTCATGTATAGGAAAATTATTTTCAAAAAATCTTTCATGGCATAGCAAAAATACTGCCGGTAATCATGCAAAAAGAGGATAATAGAAGTGAAAGCTGTTTACCATCCTGGTTCCAATAATGTTTGAAAAATGAGCCTCTGTAAACTGCTTGAAGGAAATACGCCAGTGTTTTAACAATGATTATCCACTACGGGGTGAATCAGCTTCATAATTTTCTGTACTTTTCAGGTTTCTTCAATGAGCAATTTTTCCTATTTGTCTCTCCCACACACAGAAAAGAAATACACAGATGCCAGTAATAGCATGCAGTGGCACTAGTGTCAGCCACCGTGACCAAAGGCACTGAGAATCTACCCTGGAGATGCCCCAGTCACCCCTCCAAGCATCCTGCCCTTATCTGAAGAGGCCTTTGCAAATATCCTGACTGGGCCCTGAGGACGGTACACCTTTACACAGCAGTCCAGGGGACAGACCGTGTGGCAGTACAGTACGGCACAGACCCCAGAGGAAGCAAGGACAAGGTGGATGGGACAGCAGGCTCCCAACTTTAGCTGCTTCACCACCTAGAGAGAAGCAAGTCACAGACCCCACCCTGGGAGAAAAATCCATGGTGCTTAGATCCCCAGAACATGGGTCTGGTCCAGGCGCTTAGCCTCCACCCATTGGGGCTCTCCTCGGTTGGTATCTGACACGAGCATCGGTCTCCCCACGCTGTGAGAACGATCTGGTGATTCCCATGCACCCAGCCGGAATGCCGTCAGCCAAGAATAAAAGGGAAGGGAAAGAGGAGCCCAGTCCCACAGAAGTCATTCCAGGTGACGACCACGTCCCTAACCCTCTAGCTGCGTACTTAGCGTCTCCAGGTCCCCATTCAGTGACAGACTGGGAGTGAACATCCGCAGACGCTCAACCTAGTGGTTAGCACAACAATAAAGGACATCACTCCTGACACCCCAAGATACAAACAGAAGAGCCAACCCCCTTTGTCCCCGAGAGGAGCTCTGTACCCATAGAGCAGCGTGGGGCGTGGGGGTGGTGAATACCCTTCCCGACACCCCTAGGTTTCTAAACAGGCGCCAGGCTCTGAGAAAAGCCGAGTTCTTTCCCCATCACTCAGTGTTAAGGAGAAAAGATAGCTGAGGAGCATGTTTCTAACGAGGGTTTATTTCTTCAAGTGAGCATCATCTAGAGTGTCAGGAGGCTTGGAAAGACTCAAGGCAATTTCCCCTTCCATCCCCTGGTGTTTTCTACCCAATGAAAACCAGTATTTGGATAGAGCACCCCACGTCTTTGAATCGATCACAGTGTATTTTCAAAGGAGGATCAAAGAAACCTGGCATTTGAAGTAAGATCTGTAAGACAACCAGTGAATCACAATAGACTTTCCCTTGACACGCTGTCCACGCAG
>PVJX010003217.1:0-79516 GCA_004027295.1 Dolichotis patagonum | reverse complement strand
GTAGGAATGCAGCGAGTGGTCTGGATTGAAAAGCCAAAGGTAGATTAAAACGATCCTGAAAGGGGTTCTCGATCAACATGTAGGCCTCCACCTGGGGCAGGCTCTCTCTGGGACAGCCAGTGAGCCAGGGTGTTTCCGACCTTGTCTGTGACAAAGGGACCTCAGGATCCCTGTCCAAAAACGGTTCCTGTCTCAAGGTGGTCCCTCAAGTGCTCTGGACAGCCCTGACTATCTGATGTCCCCTGCCAGAAAAGATGCCCTGGGAACCTTAACTGAATTGTACGGAACCAGAAGGTCAACTTAACTTAGCTCTAACACACTGTTGATGCGAGAGGAAAGGAGAACCACTGAACTCATGGTGTGTGGGTGCTCTGCTGCCCGCACTCTTGTCCTCACCTCTGAGGGCTGGGCTGGGGCTGGATGTAGGCCCTGTGGCTTCCGGGATCAGGGAAATGCAGAGGCCACTGGGGCCCCCTTCCCTGCTATGCTTTTCCTTAATCTACTCAGCCCTGCTCTGGGGTCTGTGAGGTTTCCATAGGAAGCAGAGAAAGAGAATGTACACCAAAAAAAGATCCTGGAGCCTGGGTGTTTTCAAGATGTGCGATCAATTTCTTTTTATTGCCATCTTAACAAAAAGATTCCGGAAGGCAATCTTCAACTTCCCCATAGGGAGGCAGGGCAATAATCAAGCCACAGGGCTGCTGGACAGGTGGGTGTTCAGTCTGGGGGCAGGAACCCCCAAAGGACCACAGAATGGGGAGATGAAGTTGAGGGCACAGGAACATGGCAGGTGCCCTCCATTCTCTCTGGGTGGGACAAAGGTTGGCCTGGGTGATGAGCAGCCCCAAGAACTGCCTCAGCAGGTACCAGGCACAGCAAGCCTCCTGCCCCTGCTGTGGCTCTAGGGTACAGGATGAGAGGGGACAGGTGGGAGGGCGCAGGAAATATCTGCAGGGTTCAGCCTCAGGCCACGGAACAAAGAAGACCCAGAGCAGAGCTGTGCCCAGGTGACAGGTTAAGCTTGCACCTGCCACCTGCTACCTCCCTTCCTAACTGCAAGATACCCGCTCCCTCCCCACACCCCAAAATGAAACACGAAGCTGGAGATGTATGTGGACAGTGCAGGGGCAGCCCAAGCAAGCAGAGGCAAGGCATGCTGGGATGTGAAACAGACACAAGTCCTGCAAGACTCCTGAGGTCTGGGCCCTGCCTCTTCCCAGCCCCTGGCCATGCAGCCCAGGGCCACGCAGGATAGATCCGCCTCAGTGCTGCCACTGCCACCCAGGAGGACAGACAAGGAGTAAGAACCCTGCTCCTCCTACTCTGGATCTGGCCTCCAGACAGAGACACTGGCAAAATCCACAGTCTGAGAGACTATGTCATTTGTCATCTATGCAACACAGATGATGATAATGATAGTGATGCCTGGCTCGGCTGTCCCCCTGGTTGTCCTAAGAACACCCTGAGATCACATAATGTTTGCAAAGTGCAAGAAAAGCATAAAGTGCTCTCTTTAAGAACGCGACACGGTCCTGACACCATCGCACTGTCACACACTTCGTGGAAGGCAAGCACAGCAGCTGAGCACGCGCACTGCACAAGGGCAAGCGGAAGGGACCACCCACGGGTCTTAGCATCCCAGGGAGGGGAGGAGAGACTCCACCTCGGAGGGCTGGGCCTGGCCCTGGCATCCTCAGGCCACACCACCAGGAAAGCAGCCAAATAGGGGGACTGGAGTCATGGCGGCAGCCCGAGGTTGGAAGCAGGATCCATTCAGATGCTCCCCGCTCACGCCCCTGCCGCACAAGGCCTACTGCCGTGGGCAACAGACCAAGAGGAGGACAAAGACCTCTGGGCCAAGCAAGCATCAATCGGGTAGCTGTTCTTTCATCTTGAGCATCCGCCAAAGACCAGGGCGGGAGTGGGCTCAACGCAAGCTCTGCCTCTGAGCACAGGCAGCTGACCTGGGCTCAGTGAGGAGGTGACAGTGCCCCCAGTGTCCTACCAGGGTCCTTGGTCCTGTGCCTGGCCTCTGTGTCGAGGCCAGACAACCCCTCCGTGTCTCTTCCTCCTGGTACAGACTGGCTGGGTTAGAAATTGTGCTTCCTCTTCCGAGACCTGGTAGTCCGTGCCGGGGCTGGAGCTGGAGGAGCTGGGTGGGGACCCGGAGGGGGCGTCTGAGCCTGGGGGATGGAACCCGCCAGGGCTGCTTCTCCCAGACCCCGCTGAGAGGCCTGAACCCCGTCCCGGATCTCTCTCAGTGTCTGGCACATCTCACCGATGCGGCTGTTCAGCTCGGCCACGGCCTGGCCTATGACATGCATGCTGCTGGCCATGTCCTGGTGCACGGTCACCAGCTCTTGGCAGAAGCGCTGCAACACCTCTGTCTGCTGAGTGTGGATATGGAGGAGCTGCCAGTCCAGGCCCCTGGTGGGCAAGCTGGGGTGTGGCTGTGGGGTTCCACAGGCAGCCTGGGCCTGGGAGCAGGACTGGCGCAGGGCCTCCGGCTTGGGGCCCACCATCTCAGACTGGTCTGAGGAGGAAGATGAGCGGAGCAGGGAGGGCCTGGCTGGCTGGGCCTCTTCCCCTGGGGACCGCCGTGGGGGTTCCTGGAGAGGCTGCCTCGAGGGCCCGGGTGTCTCATCATCTTCATCATCTTGGGGACAGAAGCAGAGATGGACAAGTGATTACAACAGGGATAAGGGGCACCCCTGGGCTTGGATGCACCCCCGAAAACATGCCAGTATCCCCCACCCTGCCACCCCTCAGCCTAAACTGGAGAAATGCCTGTCCCGAGTCCCTGAGGGGTGTATGTGTGGGCCTGGCACACGAGCAGGTCCTCTACCTCCCCCAGAACAGCTGCATTCTAGGAGGATTCCAGGCCGAAGGGAGCTCAAGACCCCAGGCCCCAAAAGAGACTGTCAACCCCATGGTTCTGACCTCAGCTGAGTCACTCCTTCTCTCTAACATTCATTCCCTGCGAAGTAACAGCAGTGGCTGCTCTATCTGCCTGCGCAAACTAGTGGCCATCAACTGGTTTGTAAGAATAGTTGCAATCACAGACTTCATGACACCTGCCTAAAACTGTCAACACCATGGTCCCCATAGTTTGGGTATGGTCCTGGGCTGCCTAGAGCTACCGTGTGGCCTTGCTGGACTCCACAGCTCGGGGAGGAATGGGTGGCTCTGCAGTGGGCAGGAGAGAGCAGAGCAAGCTGCCAGCCCTGTGGTCCCCTTGTCCCTGAGATGGGTTGCCAGGCTAGGCACATCACATCCCTACTCACAAGGGCTCGGTCACACAAGGAATATCATAGACTGCAGGGATGACGCCTGCTCCCCAAGGTCCCAGGGCCTCTCTGGGGACAGCACATCAAATCCTGGTCCACTTGGGCCTGCTTGGTGGCACAGCAACCATTCTCTCGTCCCAAGATCCAAGAAGAGTAAAAAGCATGAGACCCACCAGAGCTGAACCAGCTGGTCACTGGCAAGGGTGGGGCCAGCCAGGTTACCTGAGGTGACCCTTCAGTGTCAAGGAGCTGAGGGTTGAGCAGGGCAGGAGTTGGGGAGTCACCTTTTCTGGATGCTGGGCTCTTTCTCTTGTCACTGGGGGGACCCTAAGACTTGGGCAAACCCTGATTTTCACAAGGAGCTGGCAGACCTGGGTTCAAGTGCTGGCTGTGAATCCATCTCAGGCCACCTCTGTGCCAAGAGGTTCATTCTGGGGCCAGACTAGCTGATACCCTCATCTCTTCCCAGGCCTGGCAATCGCCACCTGTCTGGAGCCCCAGGCAAACAGGAAATGAGTGGGTCTCCAGGCCAGGGGCCTGGGAAGGGGCCTGGGAAGGGAGGCAGGGTCTTTGTGAATCCCTCCCTGCTGCCTGGGCCCCTCCTGGCCTGCTCCTGGCCTCCCAGTCTGTTGATGACTTTGCCAGAGTGGGGTGGGGGCAGGCAGGGAAGTACAGAGACAGACAGTGGAAACGGGGTGCAGTCCCACAAACACAGCCCTGACTACTGCCCCTTCTGATGAGTGCTAGAAAGGCTGCCCCAAGGTCCCTGGCCTCCAAGGCTGTCTGAGATAATGGAAGCAGAGGGGAAAGGCGAGGGTGGGGGTGGGGGCACAGGACTGAGGCGGCCTCAGGCAGGCAGAAAGAGGCAGAATCAGAAAGAAGCCAGAGAAGGCAGCTGGGCACACAAGATGGGCGTGCAGGAAACAAAACAGAAATAAAGCAAGTGGCCTAGACAAGCAGAGAGAGGGGCCGATCTTTCCGGCCAGGCCTGCCCCTCCCCCTGCCTGTTACCCCCGGGCGTCCCTGGCTCCTGTGTTCCCGGAACGTGCCAAGCGCCTTCCTGATGCGGGCCGCGTACATGCTGTTCTCAGCCTGCGCACTCGGCCTGCCCCGCCTCCGCGCCTCACACCAGGCCTGGTTAACTCCTCCGCACCCTCCTTTCCTCCCGCTCCTTACCCTCAGGCAGGGCTGCAGCCCGGGGCCAAGCCTAACGCAGAAGCAAACGCAGCAGCATCCCGGGGTGCACAGGGCTATTCTGAACGTGAAGGTCACATCATCAACAGAGCCTGTGACCCCCGGGGGTGGGCAGCCCTGCAACTGCATAGTTCTCAGACCTGGAAGTCAGTATTTAACTACACTCACTCAACCTCCATCCCTCCCTTCCTCACGGATTCACTGCTTCGATTATTTGATTACTTTTGTGTGTTCCTGCAGATCCAGGAAGTCCACAAGAGCAGAGGCTACGTATGGAGGTATGGTCAAAACTACAGTAAGTGTTTAAATTTTAAAAATTATTACAGTAAAAGATACACTGCTTCAAAATCCTCCCCCTCACCTCAAGCAGTCCTGGAAGTCCTGTTCTGTGTCTTTTACTGTGGCAGCTGCCTTGATGTCCTGAATTGATTCAAGACATTTACCTGTCATGATCATTTTGACTTCTGGGAAGAACCACAAGTCTCATAGTTCCAGATCTGGTGTATATGGTAGAGGAGGACACAGTGTCATGTTTTTATCAGCCTGCTTTTCTGCTGGGTGACACTCAGCAGCAGCCTTCACTAGAGTTTTGATCACTCCTTATAAAGACACTTACAAAAGAGGACTTCCAGAAGTACTTCAGAAAGTGGAAGAATGGATGAAATAAATATGTCTGAAGCAAGGGGAAGGATTTCGGGAGAGACAAATAGCAACCTGGCTTTTCCTGTAATATATTTCTTAAAGTAAATATCTATGGCATATTGCCATCACCCTTTCTATATTTTATACCCAGTTGCCTTCCCTGGTCCTGGCACAGAGATGCTCAGTGAATTCTCTAGAATAAAGGCACAAAAAGGTGCGGAGACAGCACAGATGTGGGGTGGGAGGAGTGAGCAGCCAGAGGACGGGAGAGTGGAGGAGGAAAGACCCTTGCGAGGAGCCACCTGAGCCAGGCTGGCGGGGCCCAAGCGGGCGATACTCACAGCTGGTGGACGGGCTGTCGGTGACGGTGCCGTCCAGCTCGGCCCTGGGGAAGCCGTGCCCTGAGCGGGCCATGAGCAGCGCAGACTTGATGGCCCTCTCACGAGCAGTGAGCACGATGGCGGGCGCCCGGCCCCCGGCCCCAGGGCCCGACAGAGACTGCTGCATGAAGGCCAGCTTGTCCTTGGTCCTCCGCTTCATGTCATCCCATCGGTGTTTAATGTCCTTGACGGAGCGGGGGACCTGGCTGATGGAGGTGATTTTCCGAGCTATGCCTTCCCAAATCTTGTCCCTGTCGGCATGGGACAGCCGCATGGTCTCCCTCCCAAAGAGAACCGCTTCGTGGCGGGTCACCTCCGTGACCAGAATGTCCAGCTCCTCCTTGGAGAACTTGGGCTTCCTCTTACGCTCGGCCAGGGGCACCACATTCCTTGGGTTGAATATCCCACAAAGCACAATTGGGTAAATGACCATCACCGCAGGTGGTTCTCCTCCTTCCTAACTGCGCCCCCAGCTGGGGAGCCAGCAGGCACCTGGGTCAGTGACCTGGCCCTACCACACCCTCCTCCTGCTCAGAGGTCCCTTCTGCTAGTCCTTGGAGAAGACGCACATGAGCCGGGTAGGGGCCCTGGACTCGGAGTCCAGCACCTGCAGTGTAGACCCTGCCTTACCCCTTACTAGTCAAGAGTCCTGGGGCAGCTCAAGTTTGTTCAACTTTCTCACCTGCCACTCCCCATGCAGAATGCGAATAACAGCCATACCAGCCTCTCTTGTAATGAGGACAAGGGCTCTGAAGAGGAGTAAGGAGTCCTTACTGACGTCAGTGTTAGACCACTGCAACTACAAAGCGACACTTACACTGAGCCCCGTGGCCCAGCGAAAGGCTTGGAGGAAGAACGCTTAGCCAGGGAGGCTGTCCACCCCGGCTGCTGACCTGTGGCATTTGCTGGTGGCACCCCTTCTTAGCGTGTGATCACACAAAGCTTATTCTGTCACTCACGCTCCCTTCCCTTCCATCTGTCCCCCAAGTTCCTGCGCCTCTGTCTGCACAAGAAGACAGGCTCCCCTCCTGCAGGAGCACCACTTACAGCGCCTTTGGGGGCTGCTCTGGCCTTCTGGTGAGATTAGAGGAGCCAGCAATCGTCTACTGCTTCCATCCTCACCAAGCAGCCAGGGCACTGGGCAAGGGACACAGTATGGCTCTGTCCAGCCTTTAATTAGTGCCACAGGGTTTGAAAGGTCCACCCCAGAGAGCCACCAGGGCGCAGCAGGATCCCAGAGCCCATTCTGTGCCTGCAAACCACCCAGGACAGCGACTCCGAGGTCTCCAGCATCCCCTCCCCAAGCTCCCTGCAGAGCACTGGAAGTCTGAAGAGGATGGCTGGGGACCTGGGACCCAGCCAGGACACTGTAGGGAAGGGAGCCTTCACTCAGACCTGACTGGGCTGAGTCTCTTGGGTACTGCCAGGTCTAGAAATTACAGAGACCCCTGCAGGGCCACCTCCCAGGGCTATCAGAGGTTTTGATGCATTTTTCTCAATTGAAAAATTCCTTAGGGGCAAGGCGCAACCTGCCACTGAGAATTCTTACTGGCATCCTTGGTTTCAACCTGGTGCAAATCGGTAGCATCTACCCCTAAAACTGTGACCACCAACCATGTCCCAAAGCACTGCCAAATGCCCCTGAGGACATAAAATAGAGCACTGAGCCTAGGGACATAAAATAGAGCACTGAGCCTAGGAACATAAAATAGAGCACTAAGCCTAGGGTGGCTGCCGGCCAGTGTTCAAAACAGGAGTGCCTCGTGTCTTCCCAGCCCTCCACTTACTCTGTAGAAACTAACTCCATGGCACCGTCCCCAAAGCCCAAGTCCTGACAGTGCCAGTAAAGGTGTCTAACCTTTTGCAAGAGCTGTCAGAATGGAAGCTGTACTCATGCCCAAACCCACCTGCTTCTTGAGTCGGCTTGAGCTGGAGGCCGCCATCTGGGACCTCCCAGGACCGGCCTGGGAGCAGAAGCAGGATGGAGCCCACACTAGCGTGAGGCATCTGGGACTCAAGGACCTGTGTTCTGCTTGTCCCCATGCACAGACAGACGGAACTCTGTCCTGAAGTCCAGAACCTCAGGCTCCAGTCCTTGTTCTGTCCCCAACTACGTAACATCGGACAAGACCTTGCCTGCTCTGGGGTGCCAGACGGTGGCCGCCTTGTCCAGATGGGGTGCTCCCTTTTGAGGGGCTATGGGAAAGACTTGTCCCTAGGGAAAGCTCAGAGGTAGAAGGTGGACGGCAGAACTGACTCAGAGTCACAAGCCAGAGGTCCTAGAGCCTTGCAAATGACAGTGTGGGATGGCCCGATGCCAGGTCCCATCACACACACTCTTCTGGTTGCCAAGGCCAGGCCAGAATGACCCACAGAGAGCCTGTGGGTGGTCTATGGCACCTACCAGTGGCCCTCGCGCCCCTTTGGAGGCCCACATCAAGGGGCCCACCTCCATCCCACAGCCATACTGGAAAAAGCCATTTCTGTGGCACTCATGGGAACCTAAAAGGCCACCTCAGTGTGTGGCCTAGCGTCACAGTGGACACGGCATGGGGGGATGAGGAGCATAGCTGAGCTGTCCCAGACCCAGGGGTGGGGGGAGGCCAGCAACAGCATCCCAACAGGTGAGCGGTGAGCCCGAAGTGCTCTGGGAGGGGACACCCAGATGGGCTCAGGGGGGCAAGGACCTCACCCCCTCTCCCCTCCTCCAACCCACCTCTCACTGCTGGGAAACTCTCAGAGGTGAAACACAGATGTCCCTCAGTGCACATCCCGGTGGGAGCACCTGGGACCTGTGTCCCCATCCACAGCCAAGGCTGCTGCACAGACACCAATGGGGACCCTGCTGCAGCCACCAAGGCCCCCCATGCCCCGGTCTGCACCCCACTCACAGCCCCTGGTCCCAGAACTAAGCCACCACGGAGGGGCAGCACGGCAACCCCGACACACCGACATACCGTACAGGCCAGACACAGCCAGCTCCCTGGGGTGACCCGCGGCCCGCCTCCTGTCTCTCTGGCTGGCCTTTAAAGTCCTCCTGCCTCAAACTCCTGTCCCACATGCTGAGCCAGGGCACATCCACTTTTGAAAGCCCTAGCCCAGCAAAGGACGCATTCCAGATCAGAGCTGGAGACTCTTGCAGAAGCCTCCTATCCCATGGTGGGCTACTAATAAGTCTGCCCCAGGACGGCTGCCAGGAGAGGGACCAAGCAGGGTACTCTCCACCCCACCCAGGGGTACTGGTAAGGGTACAGCCTCTAGAAGCCCCTATCAAAGCCTGGAGAACAGGAGCCATGTTTGGCCCAAACTGCAAACAGCCACCTCTTCCCTGGAAACCCTACAGGCACCATGTGGCCTCTTCCAAGCTCCCAGGACACCAGCAGGGGTCAGGACTCACCTCATCCAGTTGGCCTTGGTCTCGTCCGACCCATCGATGGATTTGTAGCGGTTGTTCTTGTCCACAATCTGGAAGACATAGACAGGCTAGAGCAGACCATTCTAGAAGGGGCTCTTGTGGCCCCAGGGACAGGACCCCGGGGGGCCTGGTCTCACCACTGCCCCACCTCCCTTCCCTCTACCATAAGACTGAAACCCAGGCTGGCCACCCACCCTCCGCCCGCCCACTGCCATTCCCCAAGGGTCACTGGAAAATACAAAACCCTCCAAGATGTCCTGAATCCCTGGGAGAAGAGAAGGGAGGACACAGACAGGACATTCTCTCTCCTCTGTCTTGATGGAAAACCCAGCCACATAGCCAATGAGCAGCAACTGCGACAGCCTGTATTGTGACAACTAAAGCGGGATCCAGCCCACTCTTTATACTTCCATGGAAGACACTGGCCACTACCAGACGGCTGGGCACATGTGACTTGAGAGAGCCCTGCCTTTCCCCAACCCTAAATATTCAAGGGGTCACTTCTGTAAAAATGTCGTTATTTCACCAGATCTCTTGAATATCAAGGCATGGAATTCTAAACTGGTTTTTCTTTCTGCACACATTCAAGACTGACAAAAAGCTGTAGGGTCATAAGCAATCTACTGCAAGTCTGAAGTTGATCTTTTGTGAGCAAGGTGTCTATGGTAAATATTTTGGTTGGCTTTTGTTTTTGGAGACAGAGTCTCACTGTGTAGTTGGGCTGGCCTCCTCTTGCGAGGCAGCCTGGGCTAGCCTTGAACTCATGTCCTCCTGCCTCAGCCTCCCCACTGCTGGGATTAGAGACATGGACTCCAACGGCAAATATGATGACTTTCCCTACTGATGACTTCCTGCCATTTTGCTCTGTGGTTTTGAAGGTGAGGCTTATTCTACAAAATTCTCTTCCTTCCTTGCTGAGCACTTTCAAACTCCAGACTTGTATCTCTTTTTTGATTCACTTATTATGTTCAGAGTGCAGTTTCTCAGCAGGTTTGTCCACTCTGTCCTGGTAGAATTTGTATTAGAGACACATGGGAGTAGCATGTTTTTCTCTCTTTATCTCTCTGGGCGATCTCCAGAAACATTTCTCAAAACCCTCTTCCAGTTCAGTCCTCTAATTCTCTCCCTTTGCTTTCTGTTTAAATGAATACCTTCCATCCAGTGAAAATTTTTCATTCTCAGAATTGTTAGTGGGTCCTTTTTCAGATCAATCTTTTTTCCTTCATTCTGGTTTCATCCTGACACGTGCCCCGCCTTCCTCTTCCAGTAGCAGGACGGAGGCAGATATCACATGGAAGCGTGAGCGCCCAAGGGAATCAGGCCCCCACAGGCCCGGACTCCTCACCAACCCTCCACGGCCATTCTCAACTCTCCATCAGTGCTGCCCAAGGCCACATCACTCATGAGCTCAAGATTTTAAAACCACACTTATGACAAAATTCATACTTCCGGTCATAGCCTTCAAGACCTGTAGATCCCACAGTCTTGAACCACAGACCTGGGGCTTGTCTCCGCCCCTGTCCTCCTGCAGCCACGGTGCTCCGGGAGTTAACCTTGAATCTGCATCAGCCCCATGCCCAGACTTCCTTTCTCTGTTCCTAAAACAATCACAAAGTGCTTCAAGCATTCAGAAGTGACAGAGAATTGCACAGCTGACAAGCCTGTGCCCATTCACCAGAGCCAAGAAAAGTTCACACCAGTTATATTTATCGCAGAGCCTTCTCTCCTTTTGCCTCAAGAAAATTCCAAGATGCAGCTGACGTGCTGTCACGCTCCAGCTCCTCCTCCTTCCTGTCCTCCCCAAAGGGAGCCACCTCCACAGAGAGCGGGGGGCGGGGGGGCTCTCACTGTCACTCTTGGGGGATTCTCCCAGGAACCGTGGCTATTAGTTATTCTGCCTGACTGTCAAGTTTACGTCGAATAGCGCCCAAGTGAACGTACCCTTTGTCAACTTTTTCCCAGCAACTTTTGGGTGCCTGGAGTCCCCTTTAACTTCCTGGGTCTCAGATTATGTCAAATACGCCTTTCCTGATCAGACCTTAAGCACATGGGTCTTCCAACATGCTGGAGATCCTGTTCCTAACACAGTGAATGGCACATGCTAAACACTGGCTGAAGGAAGAAATGACCACCCAAGGAATCTTTTGGATCAAAAACAAGTTTAAAAAAATATTACATGGTGTTAGTGTTTTAGTAAAACAGAAAGGAATGGTATGCTGGAGCTGGCATGCACTGACTAATAAGGGGCCGACTGTTAAATTTTCAGGAATTTTGTGCATGCGTTATTATACACAGCCATTATTAAAACTGGATGATATAAAATTATGATTAAATAGATTATAAATTGTTAAAGATAATATTCAAAACCTACCACTTTCCAACTGTTTCACTGTTATCTATGCCTCTACAGTTTGGATTTAAAATGTCCTCTCTGAATCTGACAGCGAAAATAAACTCTTCCTCTTATAAAGGTGATCATCTCAGGTATTTGGTTACAGTAATAGACAGTGGCTTGGCAAAGCGCTCTGGAGGGTCCTGTGTCTACTGTCGCTGTATATTGTCGCAGCGACAATACCACATCCTATTTGCTCCTGCATATTTCTTCCCAACTGCACATTCTGAGCAGTGTTGCATAGCTGTGACAACATTTATATCACAGGCACCCAAGAGACTGTCAAGTGTTCATCAGCATGCCACCATGCGTATACGTTTGGTTGTGATTTCTGCACCACTAGGGGCTGAACCCAGGGCCTTATGGCCCTACCACTGAGCCACATCCCCAGCCCACACGCCTTTGTTCACATGGGCATGGAAGGTCCAGAGACGCCTGGACTTTCAGACCCTCGACTCAGGTGAGCACCACAGGGGAGGAAGAGGGAAGTGAGGACGCTTGTATATGAGACTAAACTGCCTTTGTGTTTTAAAAAAATAAAGATGAAATACACAGCTCAGGCTGACCCTCCTCCGTGGTCTGCAGTGCCCACCCTCACAGCCCTGGAGCCACGGCAACCCTGTCCTTTATTGGGTCCTCTTCCGACAATTCCTCTCTGTCCTGAGGCAAAAAACCACTCAGAGTCCCCAGCAAGCAGTGGGAGCACCTGGAGTCAGCAGGAATCGTGGGGCCATAGAAACTGGCCAGCACCTCAGTCTTGTCGCCTTCGAGCTGAGCGGCCTTGAGCAGCCGGCTTGACTGGCCATGCCTCAGTTTCCTCATCTATAACATGGACTAGACACCATGCCTGCATCACTGTTGGCATGACTGATGTGGAAGACACTGTCAGCACTGTACTCATGACCATGACGATGAGTGAAAGGGTCACATGTTAGTCCTGGTCAGGGGAAGTCTGTGGGTCAACACTGAGTCATTGTAACCAGCCTTTTGCAGTGCGGCACCCCAGCCGGGACAGAGGCCTGCCTGGGAGCTGGGGAGTTTATGGCAGTGTTGGGGGAGACCCCTGTGCGACATGAGAACTCTGAGCTGCACAAAGTCTATGCCGAGGTCTTGGAGCAGATGGAGCGAAGGTCACAGGCCTACAGTTCCACGTGACTTCCAAATTCCAGCACTTAGGTCAGATGAGTCTATGTGGACAGATGCTCACAGAAATAATATGAAGAGGTACATTCTAGCCACCTGGTGAAGCCCAGTCCATGTGGGCAGATTTCTGATCACGGTCAAGATGGATGACAGCAGGGACAATAAAATGTCACCAACAGTTGCCACTCCTGGAGCAACTACCCTGAGCCAAGTTCGCTGATATTCTCCCTGTCACATGAAAGCTCATGAATTATGGAGTGGATTTGGGGACTGTCCTCATGATGCAGATCAGGAAGCTGAGGTGCAGAGACATTAGGTAAGGTGTCCCCACCAGAGAGAAAATACACAGGAAGCTGGAGTGGAAATCGGGTCCCTGGTGGCCCAGTCCAGGTTTTACCCAAGCTGCAGGGGAGAGGCTGATGCCCCTCCCACCTCTCCAGAGCTTCTGCTCCAGCAGACCTGCCAGGTGCAGACTGGCATTCTCACGGGCAGGGGCCACACTCTGCAACCAAGCATCTGCTGCCCCTGGGATTCGCTGCCAGGCGCCTCCAAAAGAAGCCATGACCAGATGTTGCAGAAATTGGATTTTCAAAAAGCTGATCTGTTTGCAACTTTCCAGGAACTCACAGAATCCATTAAGCATCCTGATTTTCCACCCTGCACCTCCTCAAAGCACAAAGCAGGCACAGAAATGACAGGAGAGGTCATTCACAGCAGCCAGTGAGCTTTAGTGTGCCTTTGAGGTTTCTCCCAAGACCCTCAGGAGGTCAACGGCATTAATCACCTCTCTTCTCCAGCCTCTCACCGGCTGAGTCAAGTGAGGACCACAAGGAGAAGGAGGCTGTCCTCAACCTGGACTCTGGTCTCTGCTCTCCCCAGAGTCACGGAGTGAAGAACACACAAGCTAGACAAGGGCTCCGAGACAATCACAATGCGGGTCCCTAACCTGCTATCCAAGCACACAAAGTGGACCTCCTGTGCATGGGAGCCCAGAATTCTGTGCACAGCATTCTGTGAACATTTGCTGCGTGTACAACTCCCTAAGTGACTAAACATTTCAAGCACCAGGATCTCACCTGTTCACTCTCATTTAACGGAGGAGGTGAGTACTTCCTTTCCGTGTTCCAAAACCATCTTTTATCAAATTTCTTCCTTTGGAAACCACTATACAGAGGTATGACTGAAACACTCAGAGCTATACAAATTCAATGCTTACAACTTGATGAGTGCGGACGGAAGTGCGTACCCAGAAGACCATCAGCACAGATGTATTTAGCATCTCCAAATGTTTCTTTCTGCTTTTCAAAACTTCATTGCAAGTGTGGTAACAATTTGAGATTCACCTCCCCGGCATGGTTTAGGTGTATAGTATGGAGTTGTGTGTAACAGTAGATCTCTGTGACTGCTTCTCTTACGCAATGTGTCATGGTTTATGTCCGTGGCCCCCAGGCCTCATGTATTTGCATTGTGCATTTGTGATTGGTTCGTTGTCTAGTGCTTGGATTGGTGGTGTCAGTGCTACACCCTCCTAGGGGGTGGAGCCAGGATGTGATGTAATGGCAGGAAGAAGGTGTGTCTCTCTTGCGGTTTCCCCTTGCTGTTTGCAGCCGCCATGAACTGCAGCCTGCCATGCCACCCTGCCTTGGAGCCAACTGAATATGGACTGAAACCTCCAAAAACTGTAAGAAATAAACCTTTCCTTTCCCAACTTTGGGCATCAGGTATTTTGTCTCAGCGATAAGTAAAAAGTAACTAAGACACAATGCTTCTGACCCTGTGACTCACATGTCCCTGTCTCCCTGCATGAAGCACCAGCAACCATCATCCGACTCTGGTTCTGCGAGTTTGACTCTCTTCAACTCTTCGTGGAAGGGCTGCTAGTGTTTGGACAAGCAGTACCGACAGGCCACGTTAAAGGCTTGCTCGTCACTCACGGTGCCACTGGAAAGTGGTAGAACCCAAAGTAGGTGGGATCTAGTGTGGGGTCCCTGGGTCACTGGGTGTGCCCTGGATGGGGGCCATGCCCCTTCCTGTCTTTTGCTTCCTGACCATGAGGTGAATAGATTGCCCCACTTCGTGCCTCTCCGCATGGCCACCAGAGGCCCAAAGCTGTGTCTGTCTGATCTTGGGCTGGAACCTCTGAACCTTTTCCTCTTTATAAGGAATTGGCCCAGGGGCTTTGTTACCATGACGGAAAGCAGTCTCCCACACAGGTGGTCTCAGGGAGTGTGGTGCACCCCAGCCTGCTCATCTCCTGGCTCCAGCTAGCCCGTGCTAAGTGGCAGGATCCCCCTGTTTCTTAAAGTTTAAAGAAGCCCCGGAGACTTGGAAAATGAGGCCTGTTCATGTACAATTGCAAGCCCCATAGCTGGTCTCACACTCTTCACATCCCCCATGGTATAAGCCTTTCCCGAAATCCATAGGAAGGCAGCTGGAGGGGACAAAGCTGGCCCTGACCTGCTCGGCACTGCCAGGCACCAGGCCTGCAGCGGGCACCATCCACATGACAGCTCAACGTTCTGTGACACGGTGCACTCCAGTTACACAGAAGAGGCAACAAGCCAAAGACACATACACCTGACAAGTGCAGAGTCAGGTTGGGAGCTGAGCGCCTTGTCACCGACTCAGACAGCAATTGTGTCCCCAGTCCCTTGGATCTGAGGTGCCAGCCTCTTGGGAGGAGCAGAGGGAGCTGCTTACACGGACACCAGCCTGAGCCTGCTTTCTTAATTAGGCACAGAGGATCTTGGGCAAGGGAGGCAAGACAGTCAGAAGAATCTGCCTATCCAGGAGGCAGCAAAGACACAACCTGGAAGGAGCCTGTGGCCAGTGAAAGCCCAGAGAGGAAACCAATGTCCAATATGGTGTGGATTAGATGAGTCTTTGCAGTCCACAGCGCACAGGAAAGCTGTTAGCAGGTCTTCTTTGAAAGCGCTCCAAGGAATTTTCAGTATACAACCTGAACTTCCATCGTGCTGGCTCTACCCCAGCGAAATGAGCAAGAGGTATAAAAGGCGGAGGAAAAACCCCCTGAAGTTACACAATGAGACATCACTTCACACCACTAGTGTGGCTAGCATCAGAAAGTCAGACACAAACAAGCATTGGCAGGCATGTAGGGAAACCCAAGCCCTCACAGACTGTCACGATCCATCTGTTTTCTGGCAGCTCCTCAAACAATTAAAACATGGAGCTATCACATGACCTAGAAATTTCACTCCTGAGTATTAGGCCCAAGAGGAGTGAAAACATATATCCACATGCACGTTTGTGGTAACAGCCAAGAG
This sequence comes from Dolichotis patagonum, assembly GCA_004027295.1. NCBI lineage: Eukaryota > Metazoa > Chordata > Mammalia > Rodentia > Caviidae > Dolichotis > Dolichotis patagonum. The sequence goes on along the minus strand of PVJX010003217.1, from coordinate 63,776 downwards.
GCACTGCCCATCTACAGATGAACAAATAATCGAGGTATAGCCACACAATGGAATATTATGTGCCACAGAAAGGAGCCATACATTTTATAACACGGGTGAGCCTTGAAGACATCAAGCTAAGGGCAAGAAGCCAGGCATGGAAGGCCACACACTAAATGATCTTGTTCATATCAAAGTTTAGAACGAGAAATCCAGAGAGGGCATTGGAGAAGATGGCTAGTGATGAGCCACAGAGAAAAAGCCTCTCCAAGATTTGGTGTCCAGACACTGGAATATAGTAACATGAGGAAGAAAAAAGGGAGTCCCTGGACCCAGGAAGCATATGAAGTGAGACTTGAAGCCCATGGAGACAGATAGTCCAGGAATCCAGCAAAAATAAGAGAAACAGGACCATAACCATGGCCCCAAAGAGAGGAAGCCACACCCCCAGGAGAACTAGCCACACAGGCTGGGGGAAAAGGCAACACCCCCAGTGAAGCCCCACCCAAAACAAGTCCAGGAGACATAGACACAAAATAAATTGGAAGTCACACACCTGAAATGGAAGTCACACATTTCTAAAATGATAGCAATGGAAGCAAAGAAACAACTTAGGACTTACATTGTTTGATTAACTCTGCATGCCTGTATCTCGTAATCTGAGCAACTATATTTGGAGAATAACAATTGTGCAGTATAGTAACTATTGTTGATTCCCTACTGTCTACTGTCTTATTTTTGAAACCCAAGGCTGTTCTCATTGTATTGTTTTGTTTCATTTTATTGTTTTGTTTTATTCTCTTTAAAATAAAAAAAATCTTAAAGAAAAAAAAAGGAAATCTGGAGGGTGAGAAAGTAGACTCATGCTTCTTTAGGGCGGAGGGAAACGACAGCTTCAGGATGTAGGATTTCTCAAAGTCATGAAAATCGCCCGTGGCAATGGCTGTGTCTGCATGTGAATACACTGAAAACTGCGGAGTTACACACTCTGCATGGCTGGTTTGTATGGCATCTGAGTTACAGCTAATAAAGTTGTCTTTCAAAATCTGCCACAGGCTCAGCAGCAGCAACTAGATAGAAAAAGGGCCAGAGCTTCCGGGCACACACCGGGACAGCATTCCCAGGGGAGGCAGCGGCTTCCTGTGAGTGGCAAGAGGGCCAGGGGGTCCCGCAGGAACCGAGCTTTTCACGTGCGGGGCCTGTGGCCCACAAGCTGAGCTCAGGCACCACCGGTTAGCCGCCTCAGCCTTGCCGTTAGCCTGTAGCCGTGGGTAAGGAGTCCAAGGTTCTGTAACAGGGAGATGAGACTTACTCTCCTGCAGGGCAGTCGTGAAATCAGCTAAAACATGAAGATCACTTAGTAAGCATAAGTAGTAGCCACTGTTGTTCACTGTTATTGCTGTCATCAGGCCTCACCAACATCTGCTGAGGGTCCAGAGAACACAGATCCAACCAGTCCTCAGATGGGAAACTGAAGTCCCCATTTATCAAGGCCTGGAACTTTACTAGGAATGAATGCCCATCCAACTAGGGTCTTTGGACAGATTTCCAAGGCACAATAATTTTCAATTCAGTGCTTTCATTTAAAAAAAATAGCCAGTTGTAGTGATGTACACCTGTAATCTCAGCACTTGGGAGGCTGAGGCAGGAGGATCACCATGATTTCAAGGCTAGCCTGGGCTATATAAGTCAGTTCGAGGCCAGTTTGAACTGCATAGTGAGACCCTGTCTCAAAAACACAAACAAACAATTATAGGTGAGAATCACCAGGAGATTTCCGCACCCAGAGACTTGAGTTGGTCAGGGTTCTAGGCCCCTCTGTGCCATGCATCCTGTCACCTGTTGCCATGTGGCTCTACACTAGATCATATTTCTTTGCTCCTGACCCTGGGCTGAGATATTACCAAGCATGACACCGGTGGTTTGAAACACAGAACCTCCCCAAGGAGCCCTCATCCTCCAGCCCAGCCAAGATGGAGGAACTCCAAGCTGAAGAGACAAGAAGAGACAAGAGACATCGGCCACACTGCAAACGACCAGCTGACACACAGGCACAAAGCAGAAATGGTGGCCAACCAGCCGGCACCCACGCAAGATTACGTGGCTGTTGTTCTGTGCCAGGGTCGCCAAGGGGCTCCAGCCACCACCTGTTTTCACACGGCCCAACAGCTGAGAACGGCTGGTACAGTTTGCATTGACTGAAAAATAAGTCAGGGGCTAGGAATGTGGCTCCGTGGTAGAGTGCCTGGCTAGCATGCCCAGGGACTCTGCTCCGTCCCTGGCGACAGAACAAAAGAGAGAGCTTGAAAGTAGAGTCATGTCTCAGGAAACGGAATCCGAATTTTAGCCCTTAAAACACCTTTCCTGGAGCTCGCAGCAGCTATCTGCGCTGTCTTGTGCTAGTTAGGCGGGATGCCCTGTAGATCAGAACCGTTAGACTTGAGATTGTTCTACTTCACGACCACCTCGAAAGCGGTAACCACTCAGTAGACACCGAGCTTCAGATCTTACACTTGGATCCTTTCCCAGCCCAGAAAGACGCTGACAGTGTGTCACGGCTCCCAGCAGCCTGACCCGGGGGAAACGACTGACCGCTACAGCATGGGGCACCGCTAAACTGGGACGTCAGGGTGGGCAGGTGCTCAACGCTTTCCCACTCAGGTCACCAGGGGTGATTGGGACACAGCCCCATCGTGGCCAGAGGAGCGTCTGTACTAGCAACAGGCATCGTATGGTCCACAAAGCCTAAATGCTTCCTGCTCTTAGCTGGTCTGCTACAGAAAAGCTTGGCAATCCCTTGTTCTCCACCACCTACCTAGTTATCTATCTAGCTATCTATCTATCTATCTATCTATCTATCTATTATATTGGGCATTGAGCCCAGGGTCTTGAAACTGAGCTATAGCCAAAACCCTCCCCACCATCTCTGTCTCTGTCTCTCTGTCTCTGTCTCTCTCTCTGTGTTTGTCTGTCTGTCTCTCTCTCTCTCTCTCTCTCTGTCTGTCTCATTTGGTTTGGTTTGGTTCAATATTGTTTTCAGGCAGGGTCTTGCTAAACTGCTCAGGTGAGACTCAACCTTGCATTCCTCCTGCCTCAGCCTTCCAAAGTGCTGAGATTACACCCATGCACCTGCCTATAAGCCACTGACATATGAGATACTCTGCTTCATAGTGAGAGAGATTACTCCTTGCCACAAGCCACTGGAGAAAGAACAGATGCAAATTCTGCACCCTGACGATGAAAAGGCCAAGGCATCTTACGGTAGCTGCATTAATCAAACATTCCCCAGTGCTTCAAGCAGTGACTAACAGAGGCAAAATAAAGAAATCACAGGGCACACAGCACCAGAATCGCCACCGCCAAGAATCCACACACAGCACCCACTGACCATGTCTGCTCACTTTATAAACACACGGCCATAGACGATGATATAAAGCAACACTGTCCATCACATTAAAATGGCTTTGTTAATTTGAATTATGTTAGGCTTTGGTAACCGTATTCATTTTATATTTGTGAATCTCTGTTTTATAACATAGTTATTTAAAAGTTACAACGAACTTTATGTTTACCTAAAGTTCTGTGTATAACTTTTAAAGTAGCATTAAATAAAATTAATGTAACACTGGGGCCACGTACAAGGAGCACCAAAGGTCAGGTTAGTCTCTGGTCTATGCAGGAAATACTGGACCAGTGCGGAATAATTTTTCACTCTCTTCTCTTATTCCAGTACAATAGATTTTGAGAATCAGACTCTACTGCAGCCAGAACTGGTTCACTACCATGTTACATACGGCGGGAGGACCACTGATTTGGTTTGTGACTCAATAACCAAACCACCAGTATTTATAGAATGGCTACACAAACTGAACCCATTTGTACCAGGAATCAAACTCATGACCCCACACTTGCCAGGCGGGCTCTGTGCCACTGAGCTACATCCCTGGCAATAATTCTGATATTAAGAGGAAACTTAGGATGGAAATGCACATTTTTACTCCCAGAATACTGAGACTGAATTGTGTTTTATGACCTATGGCATCTGAGAAAACAAGAAAAGTGGCTTTTTTATTCCAGGAAACTGAGGCAAAAAGGTGAAGCGTTTGAGGCCAGTCTACATAGCACAGCAAGATCTTGTCTCCAAAAACAAAACAAGACACATGACTTTTTGTAACATCATCTCCTACTTTGCCTTCTAAATGCTCTGTACTTCTGCTGACCCCTATGGCCACCATCACCTTGGCGTGACCTGGGTGCCCCTGGCCTTTTGCACATGCCATGTTTATTGCTTGCAACGTCAAGTTCCTGACTCCATAGCTCCTCACAACACAGCTCTGGCCTGTACTGTGCACTGAGGCCACTCAGTGGGTCTGTGCCTTTAGTGCTCTGCCATCTTAGTGTCTAAAGACTATTTCCCACCAAAAGCAATCAGAACTCCTGGGAGAGATAGCTGGAAATCTTCAAGTCAGGAATCCTAAGCCGAGGATTCTTCATAAGAAAGGACCCATCCAGCCAAATGCAGGAAATGTAAACATCGGAGTGAATAAGGACCAGGGTGAGCTATGGTACAGCATAGTGAATAAGGAAAGAACTCACAAGTCCACACAGGTACAAAGCATAGTTCTAAACAGGAATGGGCTAGGGAAGAAGGATGGACCCCACCCCCACCCTGCGCCAGGAGAACGTCAAGGGGTAACTGTACAAGGAATGGCAAGAATAGGAAAGCATTTTAACCATGGATAACTATACAGGCAAGACCCACCCACAGGTGCTCAAGCCAGGGCCAGAAGCCAAGACAGACCAACATCGCACCCTCCTGACTACTCACAGAGAGAAAGACACCACGTGGCTTGTGCTAGAAGCGTGTCATGTGAACCTGTCACAAGGAAACAATCCGAAAAAGCTAAGCTTTGAACATTCTGCACACAACTGTCCCAAACTCTTCAAAAGGCAGCAATGTCTGGAAAGAGAAAAGCCGTAGAGAGGGATCCCAGAACAAAGAAGGCTGGCAAGCAAGAGAACTAACTCAAGCGTGGTGCCCAGGTAGGAATAACTGTAAAGGATGAGGCTCAGAGGCATTGAGAATTCTGTTATGGACCCCAATGAGACCGTACTGCATCCACGTGAAGCTTCCTGGGTTGAATAATCACATTACAGCTGCACAGGGCAGGGGTCAGCCAACAAGCCACGGTGGGTCAGGTCCACCACCACCTTCCCCAGCTGTGTCCATACTACTTGTGAGCCATGCATGGTCTTCAGCTTTTTTAACGATTGAGAAAAAAATTATCTTCGCGTCTACGCATACGTCTGTATGGTTTTTGCATTTATACGAAGTTTGCGTTTCATGGGAAATTACATGAGATTCCAGTTGCAATGCTCACAAATAAAGTTTTATTGGGACAAAGCCATTTGATTCACTCCTGCGGCTTCTCATGGCAAAGGGGAGGAGCTCTGGAGACCAGGTCCTTTAGGAAGTGTTTGTCCTCCTGTGCCAGTGTCATGACTTAATTGTGCCTTAAACAGTTCGGGGATAAAATAGGCAAGCAGAACAGCATGTGTCTGTGCGCACACGTGTGGGTATGTGTACAAGATGTTAGCGACAGGTGACCCAAGGGACGGAGCACTGAATGATTGCACTTACAACTTCCTACAGAGTTGACTTTTCTAAATTCAGAGTTAATAGAAATTCAACCAACAAGCAGGAAAAGCACGTGCTTGTGTGCACATGCGCACACACGCACGCATGCACGCACGTCCCCAACCTGTCTCAAACGTTCCTTCCTTCCTTCCTTCCTGGACACCGGGCTTCCCTGAGTGCCCCTCCCTTTGGCAGAGCCAGCCAGTTCCTGTCACCTCTGCTGCCACTGTCACTGTCTGCGTTCACATCTTTACAGACCCAGGGCTCCCTGACCCTGTTCTGGAGGGTGCACCCGGGCTTTCCCCCGAGGTCCAGAAGATACCTTTCTCCAAGGATGTAGAAACAGGAAGCTCCAGGACCCCACCTCACACCTGCTTCTCCCCAGAACAGCAGGAGTCCAGCAGGTGGGAAGCTGGTTGAAGGGGAAGCTATGCCAACACAATGCCCCCTGGGGGAGTGTCAGTGCCCGGAGGGCTGGGCTGCTCTGGCACCTCCCACACCACGGTCACAAGCAGGATGCCCCAGAGCTGCAGGCTCCCTGCCCTGCTTCCCTGCGGCTGCCAGGGTTGGGTCCTATCAGCCCTCAGAGCACAGCCAGGTGAAGACACTGTCACCTTGTTCCTGGTTCCACACAGGGTCTTCGAGCTGGTTTTCCTTTTTCCTCCCTCAGCTGTAATATGCTGTACATTATGCACCCTAAATCCTTTATGCCTTGAGTCCCTTTTTGGAACAAGACAGGATCTGAAAGAAAACTCTAAACAGAAACCCTGGTTCAGCTCCTCTTCCTTCTCCCCTGCACCAAACCATGTGGCCACACAGCAGCCTCAAGCGCCTCCCGCCTGAGCATCTGCCCGCACACAGGATCTAAGGGCAGCCTGAGCGACCTTGGCGGTGATTTACGGTGTGTGCATTCCAATGGCCTGAGAAAGTAGAGGGAGGGGCTTTGTTTTCCCCTAAACAGGCAGAAGCGTATGCAAAGCTCAGGCCACGGAGGCTGTGCCAGAGAGAGAAGCGGGGTGGAAACGGTCCATGCGTCCATTCAACCCCAGCCCTTGCTTGTGCTCTGCACTGTGGGAGCAGCTCTCCTCCAGGTCAGGCGGATTGGAAGAGGCAGGACAAGGAAGGAAGGTGGACGGGAAGGAGGGTTGTGCCACAGCTGCACCGCACAGGTTGGAATCCCGGCTCCGTAACTCACTAGCTGCTAAGCTTTGTGCAGAATGACTCACTCCCTCTAGGCCTCAGTATCCCCTCCTGTGCAAAGGACACAATGATGTAGGCATCACAGGGGCTCTGTTAGGATCCAAGGACAGGACGCTATGGGTCACTGAGCACAGACACAAACACGAAGTAAGTGTTCAACAAACACGAGCAGCTGTGCTGACCATGCCCATCAGCCCCTTGTCCAGTGGAGCACAGGACACACGTATTGTGGAGGAGTTGTGCACAGAAGTGTTTTGTGGGGTGGCAGCTTTTGAAGCCAAGCAGAAAGTTTAAAAAAAAAAAGCCAAGATAATGGCGAGGAATGGCCTGGGGACAGGACTTGACACGCGAATGAGGTTTAGGATGTGCAGTTCCCAGACCCTGGCCCCAAGTAAGACTCCCAGTTCCATCCCTTTTCCTTCCTCTCCCATCCATTACCTGCACAGGCAGAGCTGCTCCCTACACCTGCTGGACCCCAGACGGAGGCCTGAGCACCCGCTCCCCTCCCGCACCCCAACACACACTTCTTGGGCCATTTTGGGCACCCGTTCTCTCCAGAATTTCAATGCTCATCATCTTTTGGGATCACAAAGGTCAAAGTCCCCACCCGCATGGTGCTGCCCTCTCTCCCCACCACCAGTCGAGGTGCGACCAGGGCTGCAACCTTTCTAGAAGCTCCAGGAGAAAATCTGTCCCACTGGGTGCCTAAACCCCTTGACTCCTGGCTGCCTCCTCCATCTGCACAGCCATCAAGAAACCACCTCCTTCTCCTTCTCCCCTTCTACTCCCCTCCCCACCTTTTCCTTCTCCTTCTTCTGCTTCTCCTTCTTCTCTTCTCTCTCTCTCCTGCTTGTCCTTTCGAAATTCTAGAGTCTTATAATGACATCAGGTCTATCCAGCTAATCCAAGATAACCTTCCTTTATTTTATTTATTTATTTATTTATTTATTTATTTATTTTGGTACTGGGAATCAAACTCAGGACCTCAAACTTGCCAAGCAGATGCTGTGCTGCTGAGCTGCATTCCTGGCCCATCTTCCCATCTCAAAATGCTTAACTTAATTGCATCTGCAAAATCTCTTTAGTCACATAAAGAAGCACATTTACAGGTTCCAAGTACTAGGACATGGACATATGGGGAGGGTCATTATTCACCTATTATACCTCCTTCCTTCCATCTGGTCTAATCTGACAGGCTGCCCTTGCAGAGGCAGAAAAGATCCCGAACCTGCACCCTTCCATGTCCAGTGTCCCCACTGAAATGTTTCAAGGTGATGAAAAATATGACAGGCCCTCCAGCCATTTTTCTTATCATCCTTTTGGAAAGCACTTGTCTTCTTTTTAATGCTAATCTTTGCAGCAAGCAAGCTGTCTCCCAACTTTGCAGACCCCAGTTTTCTTTAGAGGAGCTTCCTTTTTTGGTGAAACCCAAAACTTTTAAAAACCACTCTGCTGTGCTGTTTGCTCTTAATTCTCAATGCAGACCTGGCTAAAAGTCCCTAACAGTATCTACACCACAGCCTCAACATTAGGCTGCCTTGAAATTTCCTCTACCACATTAATTTGCCCATTACCTTTAATCTCAATCTACCATAAAGTCTCAGGATATGAGCAAGATGTAGATAAATTTTGTGCCAGAGTAACACACATGGCCTGGAGTCCAACTACCCCTAGAGTATTTGTTCTCAACTGAAACCTCTTACCAACTACCTCTTTATCAGCATTCTGGTCTTCTGAGTTCCAACCAGAATCTTCTATCAGTCTCAACTTACAGCATTCTAGGACTGCTTCTACAGCTATCACCTCCAAGCCTTTCCAAACTCCGCCCGTAAACCAGTTCCAAAGGCTCCTGAACCATATGGTGGCATCAGAGCAATGACCCTACTTCTCAGGTACCTAAATCTGTCTTAGTTACTTCCCCCCTTGCTGGGACAAAATACCTTACAGCTACAATTTAAGGAAGGAAAGGCATGTTTTGGCTCACATTTCAGTCCCCTATCGGCTGGTTCTAAGGTAGTCTTCCCTACATCCCACCATTCCTGCAGCAAGTCCTTCCTGTTGGCTTTAAGCATGGCACCTCTCTCTAATTAACAACTCCTTGGCATGGCTTCCTCCAGTCTCTCTCTCATCTCTCTCCTCCACTCTCCTCTCCTAAAAGACCAAACTTCTAAAAAGTGGCCATTCTTGCCACTTCCATGATCAGGCTGCCAGAGTTTCTGCAGGACAGCTCTGTTGTGGTGGTGTGTCCTGTCCTGGGCACGATATGCTGTCTCCTACTAACCCTGGCTTCTACCTTCCAGGGGCTAGGAGAGTACCCCACTCTGAGTTGTGACAGTCTAAGTGACTCCCACACTGCCAGCTGCCCTGGGGGTACAAAATTGCCCTAGGCTGAGACCCACCTCACTGCTAAAGTTATCAGTGACCTCCCAGGCACTAACTCTCTCCCTTGATTTCCAAGCAAATGTGACACAGTTGCCCATCAAGGCTGTGACAAAGCCCACATCCCTACATCCCCATCCCCACTGATCACCCGGGCACAGCTGAGTCACAAGTGACATCTCTGAAGCTCCTCCCTAAGCTCCCAATCCTTGTATCCACCCCTCTACTGCATGTCATCACTTAGACATCTGGAGGTGACTCCGAATGCAACAAGGACACAACCAAAGTCGTGACCGCTCCCTTCCGGCATGCTCCATTTTTACAAAGAAAGGTCCACCAGTGACCCATGCAAAGAGGAGGACAATGGCTTGACCTTGACACTCTCGACTCCCTGGTCGAGGCCACAAAGGCCACCAGCAAGTCATAGCTCTCATCTCCAAAGAGTTCACAAGCTACTCCACTGCCTGCACATCCGTGTCCCCAGGTCTCTGCCACGCCTCCTCTACCACAAGGCCCCCTGGGACCCAGTTTCTGGATTCCATTCTTGACCAACACCCCACCCTCTGCCCCCAAACACATCTCCAGGCTGCAGTCAAAGTCACCCTTCCAGACACAAATGTGACCGTGTCACTGCTTCTGATCACAAGCTATCTGAAAGCTTCTCACGGTCCTTAAGTAAAGACCAAAGCCCTCAGCTGGCCCACCAGGCCCTGCATGTTCAGTCTCCACCATTCCCGCAGGTCCCTGGGTTTGATGCACTCTGGGCACCTGTACAGGCTGCTTGGATGTGCCATGTTCTCTCTCTCTCTCTCTCTCTCCCTCTCCCTCTCACCACAGGGCCTTTGCTCGTGCTGTGCTGTCTTCTGGATGTCCCCCCTCAGTCTCCAATTGGTCCTTTGCTTCCTTCAGTCACAGCTCAGTAGCAGGAAGTCTTCTCTGACCTCTGGCCACATCACCGCCCAGGCTGTTCACTTTCTCCCGGCCCTACTCTCTAGCCACAGCCTGAAAGAGTCATAATGGTAAGTGTATTTATCTTCTTCACGGATCAGCTCCATCTGTTGCACAGGAAGTTCTGTGAGGACAGGATTGATGTCAGATCCAGCCCACCGTGGTACCAACAGGGCCCGGAAGGGGAGGCTCTTGGAGCAGACGTATTTTTGTGACGAGCAATGGCCTCCCATCACTGTCTAGCAGTCAAGCTTAACTCCTGGGCATTGTCTTGAGACTCCTTCTCCCTGCTACATCTCTCTCAGTGTCCCCTAATCTAGCACCTGAGTCCAAGCCACCATCTTTGTTCCACATGGACCCTCATCCCAGCCTCCTACCCAGAAACTCCACTTTCCACACAGCAGCCTGGCTGTGTCACACCTCCGCTTGGCCATGTCAGGGGCTTGCCTGGCCCTCAAGATAAAGGAGGCACTTATCCTGCCTTAGGAAATGCACCAGGACTGGCCCCTGCTCTCCTCTACCACCAACCGCTTCCCACTACCTCTTGGGCTCATCACAGCTGCCACCACACCAGACTTTTCCAAACTCCTGTTTCAGCTCCTGGATCTACAGAGAGCCCGCTTCCAGCTCCTTTTCAACTCTAGCTGCCCTAGGCTAACGGAAGCTTCTTGCCAAGACCTCAACTAAGCCAACAACAATAATAAGAGCTGCTCGTCACTGTGATCACAAAGCCAAGCCTAATCCCAGGACATTAGGATACTGACTCATTTCGCCCTCGCCATCGGCTATTATTAGTCTCATTGCAAAACAGCAGAGAGAAGTAAACGACTTGTCCAAGGTCACGTTCAGTAGTAAATACCAGGGCTGGCTCACATGACACGCAGGCTGCAGGCCCCAAATTCTAGGGCACTATCCACACTGCCATGCCCCTCTATGTGGAAGTGCCAGGGCAGCCTGTGTTTCCCTTTTAGAGACCACAGTCACACATGTTCCTGCTTGTGCAACACTTTTCTTCTCCCTAAGACCGCCGGACCCCTGCGGGCAGGCACCACTTCTTCTTGTGGAAGGTTTTGCCTCTAGCACCTGGCCGGGTACCTGGAACCACTGCTCTCAAGGCTGAATGTCATCGTGTTCTGCGTCCCCTCTGCTGCCAGCTCCAAGCCATCTGCCTCTGACAGGCCCCCCGGACACACAGGTGAGAATCCACAGGAAAACTGCCCTGCATTTGCCTGGTAGTTTACTGATTTTCTGACACAGCCACTCAGCCAGAGGACCGGGACAGCCAGATCTGTCCTCTGTGCATCCAGACGTGGCAGAGAAGCTCTTGGGCCAGCATAGGGCTCCCCCTGCTGGTTTCCTGCCATGTACCTCTTCCATGGAACAGCCCAGGGGATACTCACCAGCCAGGAGAAGAAGCCAGCCGACTTGTCCTGAGTGGAGATCTGCCCTTCGTAGGGGCCAAAGATGTGGCCCTTGGGGATGACCTCGTTTATACATCGCACGTCGCTCTCCCCGCCCGCTTCCTTGACCACCTCCATGCCCTGTGGGATGGTGAGGGCCGCCCGGTCCGGGATGCCCACGGGCACTGGTGTGTCAGACACAAACACCGGAGGTCCATGGTTGGGACATTCATCCACGAAGTACTCCTGGCAGGACTCGCAGACTGGACAGAGGGAAAGAAGAGGCGGGGCCTCAGCTGTGACCGAAGAGAACACCGCCTCCAAGGAGGCCTTGGGGCTGAGGGGAGGACCACCTGAGGACAGGGGGCAGTGGACTCAGGGCTCCCAGCGCTTTCGATCCCCCCAACCTGGGTGCAGGCACGATCAGCCATTATTTTCCCAGGGAGTCAAAGGACATGCCTGCCATAAGCCCTGCACCTCCAGTTAGAATACGGGGAAGAAGAATCAGGTGCTGGGGTCCAACAGATTGGATTTGATTTACAGTTGAACATTTATGGGCTGTGAGGCCTGGGACAGGGTACTGGACCCTCACCAAGCCTCAGTGTTCTCACCTGGAAAGTGGGTCAACAATGAGGTCTAAGGGAGGCCCAGGCCTGCACCTGACACCTCACCCTTGAATGTCTGTCCCAGCACTCTTATTCCTACCCCTATGCCTATCCCTATCAGGGAGAAGGAAGGGGCAGCCCTGAGCCTCCAGCCCCACTTACACCAGAAGTCCACTTGCTGGAAGCTCTTGGGCACGATGAGGTCACGCTTCCCCTTCAGTTTCTTGGGCTCAACTTCCATGGCCAAGGGCTCTGGTCTCCTAGAGCTGGTCAGGTTGGGGACCAGCGAAGAAAGCAGAGAAGCCATCAGAATCGAAGCACAGTGAGGAGAGTAGCTGACCTGCTATGGGGCCTGGGCAGGGATGGGAAAGGAGTCCTGTTCCCGGGGGGCCTGTCCTGTGCAGGTTAAGGAAGGTGGGCGGGAAGCTGGAGCCTTCCCCTAGGTACCCAAGCCACCAGCTGAGTCACCCTGTGTCCTGCTCCCCACACCCACAGAGGGGCCTCACCAGGGCTGGCCATACTCCTGGTCTCGGAGTGGAGAGCAGACCTCTGTCTTCACCACGGTCACCATGTCACCCACTGCTGCCTTGGTCTGGGCCAAACACTCCTTCATATTCTCAGTCATTCTGTCCTGGGGACGCGGGAGGCGGGGCCAGCACAGAAAGAGGATCAAAGAGACAGGGGAAGAGGGGTGAGTGGCGCAGAGGGCAGGCAGGGGTCCCTCGGAGTCTGGTTACCCTCCCTGCATCCCCAGAGGAAGCGCTGGAGAACACAGACAACAAAAACAGCTGTAGCCCAGCCAAGAGGAAATGCCATTTCTATCCCGGGCTGGTCCTAGGGACGACTGGAGCCACCGGCCCCATGGGGTCAGGGACCAGGGCAGCTCCGGCCAGGAGGCTGGGCTGGGAAGGGCTGCCCGGACCCCAAGACCGAAGGGCAAAGGGCACGAGGCCCCGCAGGAGCCTGGGCATTAAACTCTGCAGAGTGGAGCCCCGAGGGAAGAACTCGAGCCCAACTTGGGCCAGGCGGGTGGGCACAGAGCCGGACCTCGGCGCCCAGACCTGCGGCGCGGCCGAGAGGGGCAGGTACGGGCGGGGCTGCAGTGCGGGGAGGGCCGGCCGGGCGAGCCCTGGCTCCAAGCCCCACCCCTCGGTCGGGGCAGCCTCTCCGCTGCACGCTTACCGCCCTCCGCCACCGCGCCGGGCTTCAGGCCCTCCCTCGGCACCCCGGGGTCCTCATGCCAAGCCCGGGGACACTCTTCCGGCAGGGACAGCGCGCAGCAGCTCAGGCCGGGATCGCGCTGGGCCCCGGGACTGGGCGAGGGGCGGGTGTGACTCACAACCCGGGGCCCCGCTGGCCACACCCCTGCTCCGCGGCTAATCAGCCCCCTCTCCCCACCGGGGCCCCAAAGCCGCCGGCTGCTGGGAGGGGTTTGGGGAGGCAAAAGGCCGGCCCCCTCCCCCGAGCCGGCAGGGCCGGGGGCGCGCGCAGGGGCCCGGGGGCGCGCTAGGCCGGGGGCGCGCGGGCCGGCCGGGCGGGGCGAGCGTGCGTGGCGGAGACGGGGCGGCGGCGGCGCGCGGGAGGCCGGGGCGGGCACCCACCTTCCCGGCGGGGCGCTCGGCCCGCCCGCTGCGTCCGCCCCCGCCCGCCCGCCCGGCATTCCTTGCGGGGCATGTGGCTTCTTGCCGGCCCCGGGGGCACGCAGTTGGCTGGCGGCCGGGAGGGGCGCGCGGGGAGCAGGGCAGCGAAGCGGGCGCGGCAGGAGGAATGCCAGGGCCTCCCACGGGCCCGCGCCCACTCGGGTCGAGGGCGCCGGGCTCAGGCGGCGTCTGGCGGTCCCCACCTGCGCGCCGGGTGGATGGCGCGCGCCTTCGCCTCTTGTAGCGCTGACCTGGGTTTGGCCGCGGCGAGGCTGTGCGACGGTCCCCAGCCCCTCCTGGGTTAGAAAGGTCACCGAGAGCTGGGAGATGTCGAGCGAGCGACTTGCCCAAGATCACGCACACCCTGCCTAATGGAGTCTGTGCTGGAAGCTGGGGCTTGGCCTCAGTTTACTGCAAACAGGAGCACCCCCAAATCCGAGTGTCCTGTCACAGGCCTGGATGCCGCTGGCATCGCCCTGGAGTGGGCCCAGGCGGCTGCCCTCAATCCAGCCTTTAGGTGGGAGCGAAGCCCTGAGGGCTATAAGGATGGCTGGACACCCTTCCCTTAACTGAGGAGCAGGTGTCATCTGGGTGGGCAAGGGTCACACACAGATACCCTGAGGCGGTGACATCTAGTGATTAGGAACCTGGGCTCTGGACAGGTGAGGCCCAGGTTCCAATCCCAGGGGTGGTGACACCTTAGGGCAGGTCCTGTGGACTGAATGTGTCCTCCTACTTCTCCCATTCACACGCTGACACCCTAAGCCCCATTGTGACTGTGTTTGGAGAGAGGGCTGTGAGGAAGTGACAGAGATTGAAGCCTTAAGGGTCACCATATCCTTCTGTCTCCATGGCGCAAGGACACCACAAGAAGCTGGCCATCTGAGAAGGTGGCCATGCACCGGCAGGGAGCTGTCACCAGGAGCTGTGTACCTGCTGCCTGGATCTTGCCTTCCCAGGCTCCAGAACTGTGAGAATGAAGGCATGCTATCCAAGCCACTCGGTCCACAGTAGTGTCTGTGACAGCCCAGGCGGACAAACACCTCAAGTTACCTGACACATCTGCACGCCTGCGTCTGCATCTGGATGGACAATGTGCCTGATAATACAGTCCCTCCCAGTGGTGGCCGTGTGACATAGACAGAGATTGGGGGACAGCCCCTGAACATCACACTAGAGAAAGCCACTAGGACAGTGGAGACAAGTGACATCACTGAGAGATGGCTTTAAAGTCTCGCCATTGGATCAGATTTATTTTTAAGCCAACCACTTGCAAAATCTGGCACTTTCTTAGAACTTGGTGCTTAGGAACCATCTGCGTGGGGCGTCCCTTCCCCGGGCACTGTGCCCTTCACTGGCCGCTCCATCCTGCCACAAAGCCTGGGAACCTGGTGTATCCTCACTGCCCTTTTGTCCAGCTCTTTTTTCCTAGCTCTGTGTCACACATCACGACACCGGTCACACGTATAAGGCTTCTGCTAGCGCGAGTGCTTGGTTAATGTGCTCCTTAATAGGGCGTAAGCTGGCTGAGCACAGGGTGCAGGCTCCTTAGCTCACCACTGACTTCTCACACCTGTGACAGTGTCTGTCACCAGGGCGAGGCCAGGGAGGGTTGAGCCAGCTGCTGGGCCATGAGCCTTAAGGAAGCCCTCCCTCCTGGGGCCACTGCACTTGCTCCTGGCCCCACTCCCCTGGGGCCACGGGAGCACACATATTCCACACACTTTGCACCCTAAGTGCCTGGCTTGTCTTACACTCGTCTCAGCACTGCTCAGCATGTAGCATGTGTCTCAGTCAATCAGTGTTTGCCAAATGAATTCACAATCAGATGACTCACAGCATAATGTACTGTCCCCACCGCCCACTGGACGATTTCAGCTCTAATAGAGGCCTCGGAAGGAAAGACAGGTAGGTGGATTATGCTTTTCCAATCCTCTTCCCCATGCAGGTCTCCTGCAGTGACCCTGGCAGGCAAGGCGGGTAGCAAGAGAGGCTGGCAAGGTGGGGATGGAGGAGCGAGGTTCACAGAGGTGGTTATGTGTGGTACTGGACTCAGGAGGCCCGGAGTCTGATTCTGGTAGCAAGGTGCGTGGTCTGAGCTGCGTGACATCACCGGTGCTTGTCTAGGCCTCAGAGTCTTCGTGGTTAAAATGCCAACGTAGCAACTGCCAGGTTATTCCCAGGAGGAAGAAATGATAAGGCTGAATCGAGGCCTTGGGACGAGCCGACTGCTCCGGGCTACCCTGGCCACCCTAAGAGGCAAGGGGGCGAGAGGGAGGAAGAGAGAGGGGATGAAGGGAAGGAGACCAGAATCGGGAGGGATCGTAGGCAACATTAGGAATTCTTTATTCAAAGGATGGAGAGACGAGAGGAAACAGGGAGAGAAAAAGACAGAGGAGGACTGTGGGAAGGGGCTGACAGATGTTCCGAGTCAAATGGCCCTAGAAATCCACCCCCTTCTGAGAAAAGCATTTGTTTTCATCTCGAAGCAGAGCTGCTAGGGGGCCCCTTGCTTTCATGGCTTCTTGTTCACATCCACCCGTCATCCTATGAAAGATATGCCGTGTCCGGAAGCACACGCATATGTAGGTGGACCATCCCTCATCCAAAATGCTCAGATGGGACCAGAGTGTTTCGCAGTTGAGAATTTTTCAGGTTTGGGAATGTTCACTGAGACTTGACTGGTTGAGAATCCCAAATCTGAAAATCCAAAATGCCCCCAAATTGAAATTTTTTGAGTGTCAGGTCAGTGCTTAAAAAAGTTTCAGACTTCAAAGTATTTTGGATTAGGATGTTCAGCCAGTACTATAAAGGACAGTTAAGAGCAACCGGAGTGTCAAAGGCCCAGAAAAAGAGTGACACTGATTATACTAATGATACATTGAAAGGTGGTGAAGGATTAAGTTTCCCATGCAGTTCTGAGCCTCCTGGCTGCCACAGCAAGAAGGGACATACAATGAGTTTCAGCATTGTCATTATTTGACAGCTATTTATGGACTGTAAGCAAAAGTGAGTTCTCTCCATTCTTGGAAGAGTCCAGCTGCCAGGAGTGCCAGGACCAAGCCTCACTTGTATGACTCACGTGTGTTACCAATCTGGAGTGACCCCCGACTCCACTGTCCTGAAAGGGAAAGAGACTGTCTGTACATGAATTGAAAGCTGGAGGGGCAAGAAGGGAGGTGGGATGTGTCAGGGTGAGATGAATCTCCATTTGGGGAGAGAGGGAACGGGGCCAGTGTCCTTCACCGGGTCCACTACAGCTGGTGCTGAAGCCCTTGGCCAGTGAAACACTCAGTGGAAACTGCTGGTGCTACCTGCCCAGGAAGGGGCCTGAGGTGGGGGTCCAGCGCCCCGTGGAGGATCCAGGCCTCTGGCAAGCCTTCCTCCTGGCTGGCTCCTCTGAGTCTGCACATGCAGAGATTAAGCTCGCTGTAAACCCAGGAGGAGGGGGCTGAGAGCAACCCAGGAGGCTGCAGCTCTGTTTTCACCCCCAGGCTCAGCGCCAGGACCCTGGAATCACTGGAAGCAGCCAGTGTGGCCAGGGGCCGGGAGCACGTGCCCACTGGGCTTCCCTAGAGTTGGCACCATGCAAATTTGGCAGGTCCGGTCTGGTACCCACCACAGCACCCTCTGCCGTGTCCTCTGATAACAAGGGCCACTGACCTGGGGCTAAGGTCCCTTGAACCCTGATCTCAGTGCTTTTTGTGCCACAGACATTTTAGGAGATCCTGAGAAGGTTCCTGTGTGTACTAGGCTGGTTTCCCCTTCTGGAAAAATAAAGTCTCCAATTCTTGGTGCTTAACAGTTCACCACGGGCGGATAGCATAGGGAGGGCTTGGAACTGTTAAAGGCAGTAGAATTTATGCACCCACCAAGCACTGCCTATGGAAGGAGTAAATTAGGCGCCTTCCACTCATATGGAAGGCAGATTTGCAAATGCTTGGAGATACTTTAGTGATTCACAGATGATATATTTATTAAAAAGTGCTATTGAATTCTAAAAGCCATATGTCACTGGATAGTCTGTTAACCAACTGATAGCAGTACAGACTGAGTAACCTGGAGAAAGTGAATTCACTGCTCTCACCTCAGTTTCCCCATTTGTTACACGGAACTAATGTCAGAACCTGTCTCCCAGGTCCCCCAGGTCAGGCCTATGATAAGTACCTTATAAATAGGTTATTCATTACTGTCCTGCATTTTGTTATTATTTAAAAGTTTAACAGAGGGCTGGGGATTTAGCTCAGCAGCATAAGTGCCTGCCTGGCAAGTGCAAGGTTGTGAGTTCAATCCCTGGTACCAAATAAATAAATAAATAAATAAAAATTAAAAAAAAATTTAAAATAAAAGTTTAACAGAGATTGGGATTAGTAAAACATTTTTTGAAATTAAAAGATGGGGTTGGGCTAGGAAAACAAAAGTAAAAATTAAAAACTGAAACAGGGCCAGGCTGTGGTGTAGCTCAGTGGTACAGAGCTTACCTAGCATGCCCGAGGCCTTGGGTCCGATCCACAGTACCTGAAATGGTGGGGGATAATGCACAAGAGGCTGCTGTTCTCAGTAGGTAAACATTTTTTTATCAATCATTAAAAGCCTGCATCATTAGGAGAAAAAAATGGGAAAAAAAAAAACCTAAACAAGCAATTGCAAAAGAATAGATAAATGACCAACATGCTTTATGGGAAACTGTGAAACCATATTAATATGCAAACATATGTAAAAATAAAACAAATAAGCCTCGCATGGCAGTGCATGCCTGTAATCCCAGTGATCTGGGAGGCTGAGGCAGAAAGATTACAAGTTTGAGGCCAGCCTGGGCAACTTAGCTACTTAGCAAGAGCCTGTCTCAAAATTAAAAAATAAAAAATAAATAAGTAAAGGGCTGGTGACACAGCTCGGTGCAGAGGCCCTGGGTTTAATCTCTAGTACTAAAAACAAAAGTCTCTTGTATTAACTGGAGAAACTTTTCAATCTTGACAATATCAAGGGTCCTGAAGAGTGCAGGGAAATGAGTATTTCAGAACCTGCACATTGGAGTGTAATTTCGAACAGTGCTTCTGGAGGGTAATTTGGCATCTAATACCATCAGTCCAACTCTTTCTAGGAGCAATTGTACATCCGGGAATTTATCCTAAGGACGTAATTAAATCATGAGCAAAGATTTACCTACAAAGCTGTCGTTTGCAATGTGATTTATGGTAGCAAAATATGGGAAACAATTTAAATGTCCAAAGAGGAGAGAAGTTAATACACAGCATACAATGAAACACTACATAGCAATTAACAATGCTAGGGACCCAGAAACACATGCTTAACATACTGCAAAATAAAAATGAAAGTTGTCACTTAGAGGAAGAAGTCAGTCTGAAAAGGTTACATCCTGCACCCCTGCAACTTGCAGACATTCTGGAACCAGCAAGGCTATGGAGGCAGTAAAGAGATCCACAGGGAGAAGGAAGGCCCAATGGGCGAAACACAGGATTTCAGGGGAGTGCTTTACCCTGTAAGAAGCTACAGTGGGCTATGTCCCCCGCCGTGTGTGTGTCCAAACCCACAAAAGATCAATACTGAGCAAATCCCAGTGTAAACTGTGGCCTTTGGTGATGACAGCATATCACTGTAGGGTCATTGACTGTAACAACATGCACCCCACTTGAAAGTGTGAGTGTAGACAGAGGGCATGTGGGGACTCTGCACTTTATAGTCTGTTTTGCTCTGAGCCTAAAGCTACTGTTTAAAAAATATTAAAATCTATGTTTTTAAAAATGAAAGCTATGAAAAGATAGATACGAAATAATCTATTCAAAATAATCTATTCGAAATGATGCAATTTTGCACACTCAGGTCTGGGAGGATCTATTTTGGGGTACCATGGTGGTTCTTTGGGGGGTGGTATGTGTTTCTCTCTTCTTCTTACTTATGGGAAACGCGTCATTTAAAAATTCTTCAGGGGCCAGGATGTGGCTCCGTGATTCAGCGATTGCCTAGCATGTGTGAAGCCCTGGATTAGATGTCCAGGACTCCACTCGGGTGTGTACAGCACGCATGCACGCTATCTTTAAAGGAATTCTGTACACATTGAGTTTAGAAATCATTACAGAAAAGCAAGGATTCTTTCATCTTTGCCTCTTGGATATTCGAGACTCAACCCACTGGTTGGAGGAGGAGGAATCCAAATCAGAGGTTGAATACCAGAGAGGGAAGTGGCACTTTCTGGATACCTGAAGAATTAATCAATCCATGGATCAATAGGGTCCCTATATTTCCACCAGGGAGCTCTTCTGTGTTTCCTTTTGAAAAGTTTTGCCTAATAAAAAGCCTGTAATGCTTAGGCAATAGTTGATTCATCTTTGTCAATTTCCCTTTCATGTGATACACAGCTTATGTGATACTTGGGATCAACACACTGGTTAGTTGCTATCACCCTACACAAAAGCAAAGAACTTGCGCACCTTCATTAACTCAGCCTGCCTGGTCACGGAGACCACGGTGCTCACTGCACTGATTTATGCTTTAAAACCAGCATGGTGGTAGAACATGATGCAGAAATTAAAGCAAACGAACGGCAACTTCATGCTATAATGCGGCTGAGTCATAATGCTGTGCAAAGAAATGAGACTCCAAAGGGGACACACGGTATAATTCCATTTTTATAGCAAGTTTTTAAAAAGAAAACCACCAGGCACAACCATGGGATCAGAGGTCACGTTCAGATAACTGGAAACTGGGTGACTTGGGATAACTAGAAAGGGACTGGAAAACAAATCCCGCTGGCCACACGCACTGGTCATGTTCTATGTCTCAAGCTGGGTGTTGGCCCTTTGGGAGTGGAAAGTTTGTGAAAATACACTGGGCTGTGCTTTTCGAATATGCACATATGTGTGTGGGTTTCTATGTTAATAACCACACTCAGTCACTCACACAGATCCATGCAGGGGCACTAGGGGCAAGGACCACTTCTGTCCAGCCCCTGATTTTGCAGCTGAGGAACTGGGGTGTCACGTCTTCATCCGCAGAGCAGTTTGCACGAAGCACAAGCCAGGGTCAGGGGGCCGTGTCCTGCCAACTCGGTCCCTCCTGCAGGACTTCTGAATGTAATCAGTGGGCTTTTCATCAGCACGCTGTGCTAGGAAGAGGTTGAAGAAGCCGCATGAAGGTTTACGAGTCGTGGAGGCGGTGGTGAGGAGTGGCACTTTTTCACGTTGCTTTTCATCACGGACACAGTGGTGGCTTCTGTTCCACTTCACTAACAGGGTCACATGCAGGTGCCACACCTCCTTTGGAGGACTTCTGAAGCTCAGGAGGAGTGGCACCTACACCCAGCACCTGAGGAGGCACAGGTCAATCTGGGCCACTCGTGGCCATCCCTTGTCCTTCCCAGTGACTGCATCAGGGGCCTGGCTGTATGGGACACTTCCTTCAGGGCTGCACACCTGACCTATTGAGACCCAATCAAAGGCAGGCGAGGGCTTTGATTCTGTGACTTAAGAGAGAAAGCACACAGCCACTGTTACAAATGACAGCAAGTCATGCAGAGGACCTCAGCCTGGGGCATCCTGCAGGCGACGCTGGTCCAGCAGAGCAGAGGGACTGGCTACAGTGAGAAATGTTTGCTCTTTGTCCTTGATTTCTGGAACCTAGGCCCTGGGGGTCTCACTGGGGTTGAGTGGAGCATACCTGAGTCTATGCTACTGGAGTGACAAGGTGGGGACTCCAATAGCTTTGGGATGGAGCAGGTCACTAGCTAGACCTGGTCATGGGGAGGCTGCAGAAGGCTCCACTGACCTCGAGGAGGGGAGCAGGGTGACGGTGTTCCCAGAGAGGGCCCAGAAGCCTGGCGCCTGTCCCCCGTGCCCTGCCCCCCACATCTCCTCTCCCTAGCTCTTCCTGAGATGTGTGTGTCCTTCACACAAACCAGTTACTGTGAGCACAGCATTGTCCTGAGCTGTGACAGACATCCTGCGATCATCAAGCCCAAGGAGGGGCGTGGGAACCCCTGATGCCAGCTGGTGACAAGTAGATGACCGGGGACGTTGAGCAGCCTCTCAAGCGGTGTGGTCTCAAGGGATACCAACCCTTCTCCCATGAGGCCTGGGCTCACACTGGAGGGTCAGCGTTAGATCCGAGCTGAATGCTGGGCACCGTGTGTTGGAAATGTGGCAGAGATAGGGCCTTTTGGGGACATGCCCAGGTGCTGAGCAGCAGGTCTGGAGGTCGGCGCTGCCTCTGGCCTCCTGTTACAGGGCTTTGCTCGTCCAGCCCACTGAGAACAGGGCTTCTGTGATGTGCAGCCATCGGCCACCTTCCCTGGCACCCTGCCCCACCAAAGGCACAGACCCCTGTCCTCACACACGTCCCACTGTCATCAGCCCCGTGCTTGGCTGTGCCAGCTGCTGCCCCTGTGCTGTGGCCTTCCTTGCGCCCAGGCTGGGAAGCACACATTGCTCAGGGGCATGCTGGGGACCTGCTCAGACCTGCCCTCATCGCTCACTGTGTCCCCCTCTAGGGCACCCTACGCGGGCCTCACACTGCTGATCCCCCCACTTGGAATGCTTTTCCCCCAGACCCATGTGTCCTGGCTGGTGTCACAGCCTCGGGCCGCCGTGTGTGAGCTGCAGCCCCTACACTTGCCCCTCCCCCTGGCGGCTGAACTTTTCTTCAGAGCCCACATCACCACCGAACTTAGCAGCGCTTCTGTGCACAATGTGCCACCTGCCTCCCCAGCTAGAATGCAGACTCCAGGAGGCCAGGAGGCCAGTCTGCTTTCCTCCCACTGTGTTCCTGCGACTGGAACAGCCAGCTGCAAAGGAGGTGTGCAAGCAACATCTGCTGGAGGGGTGACAAAAACAAAATCAAAATCACAAACAGAATGCAGTGTTTCTATTATTTTGAAACAGGGTCTTGGTAAATCACTAAATCGCCCAGATTGGGCTTGAACTTGCAATCTTCCTGCCTCAGCCTTCTAGGATGCTGCAATTACAGGTGTGAGCGACACAGGTGTGAGCGACTGTGCCAGTGAGCGGTGCTCAAGGAGATCAGCGATCGTCCCAAGTCCTGTCCCCCCACATCCTCCTGAGCAGGTCAGTCTAAGGCCTCCCCATTCTGTGACCCTAGGCCATTTCTCTACTAGTCCTGTCGGTGATCACGAGGTCAAGGTGACCACAGTTCCTTTTCCAAGGAAGGGTGCTGGTTCGAGACTGCTTTTGACAAAAGATGCTAAGCTCTCAGCCCTCAGTTCTTCCAGTGGGGGCCCAGTGAGTTGTCACAGGGGACCTGGAGGTGTGCTAAGCAGTGCCACTGTGCTGTGAGCTGTTTACTATGCTGCAGATAATAAACACCATGGTAATTCTTTTTAGCACCTTTACTATGAGCCTGGTTCTTCCATGACTACATGTGTGTCTGTGTGTGTGTGTTTGTGTGAGAGAGACAGAGAGAGACAGCGATGTCATGCTCATGTACTAAGAACTGATTAAGTACCTTCTTACATATTTGTGGAAAGGCTCCTACACATGGGCTCTGACCGTGAAGAGAGTCAAAGGAAAACCCCTCCTTGCATCCTCTCTTGCTTCCTGTGTGGAGCTGAGGATGGAACCGGTGGCTGCTCGAGTGTGAAGCAGGCTCTCTGCCACTGAGCTACACCTCTAGCCCTTTTGGTTTGATTTGATTTTGAGACAGGGTCTTGTTAAGTTTTCGGGCTGATCTGGAACTTTTGATCTTCCTGCCTCAGCCTCCTGGGCAGCTGAGAGTACAGGTGTGCACCACCACGCTGAGCTAAACTGCCCTTTCTCACCCACTTGCATAGCACCTGTGAGTGCAGGTGATGTGGTCACAAGGATGCCAGTGACCACGTGGCAAGCTCTGACAATGCCCAGGAGTTCTGGGGCTTCTTGGGTTGAGCTGACACAATCAACACAGAGGTGGCTTTGCAGGGCTGTGACACGCTGCCTGTAAGGTGGCCCTCAGAGGACAGGAGACCTTTGTCCTGGTCCTCTAGGAAGGAGGAAGAAGGCCTCGACTGTGTGGGTGCCAAGGTCTGTGCCCTGTCCTCTCCACAAAGTGGACAAATGCATTCTTCCCTCTTGATACGTGATCCCATGTCACCAGTGCCTGATGAGGTGACTGGAATGCAGGTGAAGGGAGCCCACCCCCAGGGTGCCAGGTGGCTGTCTGCAGGTTCTCCTGCTTGTGCCCATTTCCCTCTAACACCAAACTGTGTCCTCAGGAGCCTCAAACTGCAAATGGTTCATCTAGGGAGGAGGATAACAGAAGATTAACCAATCAGAGTCTATGTCTGGCCATGATGACTGGTGCAAAGACAGGGACTTAGCCAATCAATGAGCTGCAGTTAGGGGGCTTTAGAACCAACTGGAAAGAGAACTTAGCACATTCACTGCAGGGATTGCCAAAAGAAGAGGGTGTGTATGGTGTATGGGGATGATTTCAGCCAGCCCCTGTGCCACCACACACAACAGCCTGCCTAGGAATGAGAAAAACCCTGAGCGGGATGAGCAGACTAAGTCTCAGTGACAGTGTGAGCCCCTGGATCCAACTGTGCCTGAAGCTGTCAGGATCCTCCTGGCCCTTGTGCCAAGCTTCCATAAGGTTGCATTTTTGCCTAACCCTGCTTGACTTGAATTTTGGTCAGTCTGTATTCTGTCCTGTCAGTAACCCAGCAAGCCCAGTTTTAGTTTTTCTGATAGGAAATGGAGGGTCAAAGAGCTCCATCTAATGTGGTGGGTGACAACCTACAATAGGTCTTCCGTGGCAGAGGGTTCAGCGATGTCACTTGAGGGATGATAGCAGTGAGAACCTGCTCAGACCAGGAACGGCCCCAGAGAAAGGACAGGACGAGGCCCAGGTGCCGACTGGCCTCTGCTCCTTTCTCCTGTTTTTATTTTTGCTGCCTTTGAAGACACAGAAGGTTTCATGCACAAATGTGGGTGTGCAGCTTTCCTAGAGAACGGGAAGGGCTGCCAAGCAGCACAGCCCTGCGACCCCACAGGGTGACAGTATGCTGGCGGGGGGTGGGGTGGCCCTTGCTGTCTGGGTCTCTGTGAGCCTGTCATTGCCCAGTGCTCCCAGCCTGGGTGTCCGAGCTGGCGCCTTGAGTGGCGGAAGCCACAGTGATGTGTAGACACAGTCCCAAGAGCCAGCTTCAGGTGACTGTGGGCCGGGTGATGGACAGACAGATGGGTGGAGAAAGTGCCAAGTTGTGCACTATGGGCTCCCCAGCACCACATTCGGACAGCGTGGCGTGGCAGCTGGGAACTGGTTGGGCATGGGAAGCCTGGCTCTGCTGCTGGGGACATTTGTCCCCTCCTGTGCCTTCAGCTGCCCTCCATGAAATGGAGAGAATGTGAGTCAACCTGGGCTGCTGCCGGCAGTCAGTAAATGACTATGAACCTCATCCTCACTGATGCACAGGGCTGCAATAAACCCCAACTCCCTCCCTGCCTCAGTTTCCCCCTCTATGCAATGCTGACCGTGGCAGTCCATGACTATGAAAAGTCCACCTTTGCACGAAACCAGCGGCAGGGCACACAGGGCCCCTCAGCCAATCTACCCCACACCCGAGTTCAGAACTGACCCTGGATTCCCAGCCCGGGGCCATTTGGCCCATATTATAGCCCCAGGCATTACTGTGGCTCATTTGTGCCAAAGTGTGATGACCCCAAGGCACAAGGACAGGGCTAGAAGGTGCCCCGACCTGAGAGGGGCCATGGAGGGCACAAGGGCAGAGCTCCGCGTGGCCTTGCACTGCGGCCAGTGCCCGGCCTCCAGCTGGCAGAGCCGCTGGCTCTCACCCCCGGATGGGAAATGATTCATGAAAACCAAGGAGGTAAAATTAGCCCACAGGCTGCTGCGGAATGTATGTGGCCAGCAGCCCCAGGAGCGGGGAGGGAGGGCGGAGGAGGGGAGCGGGGATGGAGGGAGGACAGAGGGAGGGATGCCCTGCACTGCCACCCCCGGTGGCCTCCCAGGCCTGGCAGCGGGCAGCCTGACCATCTGGAGCCTCTGGCCCCAGCATCTTCTATTTCTGGACCCAGCTCCGGGGCAGTGGGCCAGGCCCCAGAGCTCTCCCTACACCACCGCCACCCACTGACCCAGCCAGCAGACAAGGCCTGTGCCATGGGGTCTGTGCCATGGGGCCCTCTGCATGTCTGCCCCATTCACCCCTGCTCGCCTCCACAGGTGAGGAAACTGAGGCACACTGTGGGTACCAGAATTCAACCCGATTCCTGACATCAGCGATTTGTGCTTTCCTACTTCTGCTGGACCTCAGCACCTCAGGACGGGCCAGAGGAGGACACGCGGCCACCAGCCCACCACCCTGTGCCCTGTGTTTCTCACAGCCTCAGGACGAGACCACACCAGAACTGGGCGTTCAACTCCAAGCCCGGCTGCCCCGCAGGCAAGGGGAGGGGGCACCCGTACTCCCGTGTCTTTAGAAGATGCTGAGAAATTGTCTGTGGGGCCCTCAGGCATAAATCACACCCCGTAAAGGCAGGGACAGAGCAGGTGTCAGCCAGCCCTGTGCCCTCTCTCCCATTATAGACCCAGAGACGGGGAGGGGCTCACCGAGGGCCACACAGCAAACCCATGGCAGAGTTCAGGCTAGAGTCGAGACCACTCAGGGACGCTGCTGTCGGGGACTTAGGGCATCAGATCCAGGAGGCCAGGAAAGGCCCCTGGGCGCAGGGGCAGCAGACATGGTGAGACCTGCAGGTGCACACTGACCCGGCTTTGTCCTGGGCTCCTGCCCCATCTTCTGGAACCCATAGAGGACATGTGGGTCACTGGAAGGGATGACCCTAAGACAGGAGGTGAAGTAGCCTGGAGTCTTGGCGGGGGTGGGGGTCACCCCACCTGCCTGAGCCTACTTCTTAAAATGAGGTCACAAGACTGACTGACAAGATGTGTGTGTGCACAAGTGCGTGGGACTTACCCGGCAAGGTCAGTGTTGGCATGCAGGAAGGGAAGCACACTGCCTGCCCTCAGAGAAAGCCCAAGGCCGGCCCCAGGTGACACCCACGGCCACCATGCACAGAGACTGCCTCTCGGTGAGCAACAGCAGCTGAGCGCCAGGTGAGCAGCTGGAAGCAGCCCCACCCACTCCCCAGGACAAGGCCCCGAACAGCTCTGTCTACTGTCCCCAGAGTGACCCCAGCTGCCATGGCCTGAGCCCTGAGTCTAGTAGCAATTCAAATGTCACCACCCGGGGACTTTCCCATCAAAATTGGTGTGCAGAGAGACAGTCACTTGTCCCAGCTTCCCTTTCATTGATTCGCCTTGTGATAATTTATCCCGCAAATTCACGGTGTGTTTGCTGTGCGTCCACACTGAGGGGAAGGTGCCTAGCTGCCCTTCTGGTCCCCATCGGCCAAGGCAGCAGAGTCCAGGGTCCACAGCCAGCTCTGGAACTCTTTTCCACACCACAGACCAGGCTCAGAGCCTGTCCTCACCCCAGCAGGGCACAAGGGTCTCTGCCAAAGCAGCCACTGCAACACCAGCCACCTCGGCAACCAGGAGGGTTGGGGCCGGCACTGGGGAAGGATTGGACCCAGCCAGCCATGGTGACTGTCACTTCCTAGGAGGTAGTCCCAGCTCTCTAGGCTCACTGGTCACACACACCACTGTGCAAACAGCAAAGGCCAGGCAGGACTGCCCGGCCGGGCATCCTCTGCCAACAAGATGGCAGGAAGTGGCCTTGGGAGAAAGAAGTGGACAGGGAGCCAGATGGCCTGGGTACGGCACCCAGTCCTGCCAGCGGCTAACTGTGCGACTTTGGGAAAGTCACTTAGCCTTCTGCAGCCCTGGTCTGTACATCAGTGAAATGACCTTGGCCAGCCGGCCTGTGTCACAGGGGGACCTTGAGGAGCTGGGAGGACAGGCAAGTGGATAGGAACGTGAAGGGGGTCAGCAGGAAAGAGCAAAAGGCCATATTCCTTCCAGCATGGACAACAACTGGTAGCAGCAATGTGACCCAGAGCCTGAGCGGCCAACCTTCAGTGGGGACAGCCAGTGTGGCCCAGTGATGGCCCGGGCTCCCCGGGGAGAGGCTGTCCTCAAGCTGCTTTCTTCTCCTGCCCACCCTGCAGGCCAGGGGAGATCAAATCTGCAGCCACAATGGGCCCCATTCAGAGCCGGGAAACCTGCCCGTAGTGTGGGGTTACACAGCCAGGCTCTTGGCCACCTCGGCTGAGCAAATGGTCAGAGTGACCTCTTTCCCTCTCTCCCTCTCTTAGGCCTGTGTCCAGGAGCTTCAGGGCCAGCAGGGGAAATCCGATCATCCACTGCATTCCCAGGCGGCGGCCTCCTCCAGGACACCAGGGGACAGTGGGATAAGGCTGTCACAAAGGCTGGCGCCAAGCCAGCAGCACAGGGCTGAGCCAAGTGAGATGGAGCCTCTGGCGAAAGCAGAGAAGTCACACCAGGAACGTGGCGTTGCCAAGCACTTACCACGTGCCTGGCACAGTGGTTCATGCTTCCGTGTATGGCTCTGTGACATGGAACTATGGTGCCCCCCAAAGACTCGTGTATGGAGGTTTGACCCTCAAGGCAGCAATGTTCAGAGGTCATCCATGGATTCATCACTCATGAGTCCACAGCGGAACAGAGAAGATGGCTCTCTGGGGTGTGAATCTGGGGGATAGATCTCACCCCTGGCCCCTACCTCGCTGGCGCTTATTCTCTCGCTCTACCTCCTGGCCGCCATGGGCTGAGCAGCCTTTCCACCATGATGTTTCTATCATGGAGCCAGTGGACCATGGACCGAAATCTCAGGAAGCATGAGCCACAGTAAACCTTTCTTCACTGAGGTTGTTGGTCTCACATACTTGGTCACAGCTGTGACTAACACACTCGGTTATCTCTGTTTCAGAGAAGATGAAACCAAGCCCCAGAAAGGTTACCCAAGTTTCCCAGGGTCACACAGTTGGGAGGGGGTGTGCAGGATCAGAACCCCAGCACTCTGACTCCAGAGTCCTGACCTTCCTAGCTGCCCCAGAGAGGGCTCGCTCAGAACCACGTCCTGGATAAGTGTAGAAAACCCAGCATGCAAAGGAGAGAAGGTTCCAGGGCTCTGGGAGTAACAGGGCTCAGGGGAACAGATTTTCCCTCCAGTTTTAAAGAGGAGAGCCAGGAACAGTAGGGTACCCTTGGGAGGTGTTTAGTTCTGTGCAAACTCTCAACCAACAAATTTTAAATATTGCACAATAAATTTTTAAATATGCAACAGACTCCCATAACCCAGTAGTAGGGACTCTAAATCTGCCCAAGGAGGCACTAGAATAAAGTCAGAATTAACCCAAATGTCCAGCAATAAGGGGATAGCTAAATAAATAATGACCTCCAAAAACCACTGTGCGTAAGTAAAATCAAAAAGAAAAAAAACTGATGGTAGCATTCTATGTAAAACATGGCTATATTTCCCGGAGAGAATGTTCAGTGAGAGAAGTAATTTGTAGAATAATCTGTACTACATGAAATCATTTGTTGAAACACACACACACACACACACACACGCACACACGCGCGCACACACACACACACAGAGTAGTGGCACATACTCCTGTACATTATGTGTGTTGATGTATACAGTAAGATCTAGGATAGACCAAAATAGCTACAGAGGTGCTTAACCCTGCAAAGGACTACAGAATGTTGTAGTTGCCATAGAAAAATCTTAGCCTATTTCTTATCATTTTGTATTCTTTTTTTTTTTTTTACATATAATTAAAACAGTAAAAAGAAAAATTTGCCAAGATTCGAGGAAGAATTCCCTTGGGAAGCAGTGAGTTGCCTGTCCCTGGAGGTATGCAAGCATCTATACCTGGGTGAGGGCATCCGATAAAAAGGGAAATGCCACAGGGGCAGGAAGGACAGATGGTCCTCAGGAGCCTCCCTAGGGGAGCAGGAGTGAAGGCCCCTCTGCCTACATCACGTCACTTTAAGAAAGGCAATCGTTGCATCAGACTCTGGAAAGGGGACAGGTTGGCACTTGTGGATCCTCAATGTGATGCAGGAAGAAACAGCTTGGAGAGCAGAGGTGCACGCACGGGGTACCGACAGCTGCGTCCCCTTGGCCAGCTTATTGGAACAACTCCCAGCCTCTCTATCACAGCAGGGTCACAGAGGTCACTCGGGGACCAGGGCTGCATCTGTGACTAGGGGCACTGGCATGGAGGGAGGAGCCTAGGAAGAACACAGAACAAGAAGGTGGACATGGATGAGAAGGGCTCCCAGGGCCACTGCCGGATGGTGACACTGAGCCCAGCACTGGCCTGGGCGCCGTGATGAACCCTCATCTTAATGAGAACCGTGGGTCCTGCCAGACTCAGCCTTGTGGAGAGCAAAAGTCAACAAAGCTATCACCTTGAAGAGAGCCCTGATGTCCAAGAAGCCAGGAGCTGTGGGTCTGGGTCTCGGCGCTGCCCTTGACTTCCCACAGGCCTTAGCAGAGTTCAGAACCCTGGTGCCACAACTTATTCATCTGCAACATGTGCTGATGGCAGCCACCCTACCCCATCCCCAAGCTGGCCTCGGGTGAAAGACCGTGTCCACGTAGCCCCTTTGCCCACCATGCTGGCTCCCAGCACAGGCCGGCCTGTGCACACTTTGGTCACCAGCAACAACGCAGCCCCCAAAGCAGGTGGGCAGTCTTGCCATACACTTGAGGTACAGGGGCAGCAGCCAGGAAGGAGCCAGTGCTGGCCACAGGCAGCAGGCCAAGGGATTCGCAGACGGAAAGAAGGGCCCCAAGGCAACAGAATTGAGTCCAAAAGGCGGTGGAGACCTTCTTGGCCTCGAGCCTGGGCTCAGGCCCAGGGTGTTCAGGGAGGGAGGAGCCCCTGGCAGGTGCCCCAGAGGAGTCTGGGTCCTCCCAGAAATGGGCAAGGGTCCCAGGAGCTGGGCCAATGAAGGAGCGGGTCACGGAACTAGGAAGGGGCACAGCCGTGTCGAGGAGGAGCACAGCTCAGTATCCAGGAGAAGCTGTGACAGGTCACCACAGGCTGTGTCCTTGAACCCTGGGCGTGGCCTCGGCAGATTCCATGTGGGCTAAGAGAGAAGCATGGGCCGTGCCAAGCAGGTTCTGCATGTCCTTTGAGGACAGGGGCCAGCAAGAAACAAAAGGTTCCACCTGCACTCACCAGGGATTGTGCCAGTTTTGGAGGGGGCGGGACAGCAAGACAAGTCCCCCCACCCCGCCCCGAGGCAGGGCTACAGGGCTACGGGGAGTACACAGTCCAGTGTGGGACCTGGCATGGCAAAGGGGTGGTGGACTCAGGTGGCCAATCTCCAAGCGTGACCAGTGCCACCATCAAAATCAAGGCACCGCCGAGCACAGTGATGCAAGCCTGTCGTCCCAGCTACTCCGGGGCTGAGGGACGATGACAAGTTCCACCCAGCCGGCACAACTTAGCAAGATGCTGCCTCAAAATTTAAAAAATAAACTAAAACAAAATGAAAAGGGCTAGGGCATAGCTCAGCGGTACAGCACTTGCCTGGCATGCATGAGACCCTGGCTTCGGTCCCCAGCACTGCCAAATAAAACCCACAGCACTGAGTGATTCCTCTCAGGCTGGTCCTGAAGCCTGAGCCCAGGGGGAAGGGGGCTGGTTCAGTCCCACCTTGCAGGACCCTGGGTGGCCAGACTCGTGCCAAGCTGCAGCCAGGCAGCCAGGTCCACAGCCGCTGGGTCCCTGCCAGCCTGGGAGCTGTGGGTGGGAGGAGGCCTGGCCGTGCTGCCCAGGGCCCAGAGGAGGAGGCTGCAGGTGGGGCTGGCGGAGGGGCCCTGCCATCCCTCCCAGACAGGCCCTGTGCCCCGCAATGTCCTGGCCACGTGCAGGCCCCAGCATGCCTCAGCAGCTCCTAGAAGCCCCAGGACAGTGGAGGGCAGCTTGGCGAGGGACAGAGACTGTGACAGAGCCACCAGCCCCCTGATACTGTATTGCACCCCCACATGTGGGACATGTGCTGTCTCTGAGGGCACAAATGCAGACCTCAGCCATAGCCCATCAAAGGGCCAGGCCAGGAGTGACACCCAACCATGGGGCACCCCTCATCCCATGCCACAGGTGACAGGCCCTATGCCTGGCCAAGCCCTGACCTCCCACACTCCCCACACCAGTCTGAGCCCCATGCCCAGGCTGTACCTGGACACGGCTGGCTGATGGATGCTTCCCACCCCTGCAGCTCTGCAGGGTGACACAGTGGGGACAAGCAGCTTCCACACCGCCAGCCAACAGCCAGGTGTCAACCCACGACCAGGAAAGCCTGGGGAGGCTGCGCAGCCACCAGGACTGACTCACAGGACAGGAAGAAGCCTGTCTGCTCCCCAGCAACTTATCCTGCTGTACCCCCAAGAAACTGACTTTCTGACACTAGAAACCTAAAGGACACTCACACCTGGGCGGCTTCCTGGATCCTTTGATCACTGTGACTTTTATCTCCTACTTCATCTACTCCCACCAGGACGGAATTTCTAAAACATAAAGCTGCGCTCTCCCTTACTTAGAAATTATCGAGAGCTCCCCAGTGCCTTCAATGCAAAGTCCCAGTTCCTTCTAATGGCACTAAGGCCCTTCCAGTCCAGCCCTAACCTGCCTCTCCAGGCTGGGTCCAGTTCCAGTTCCACTGCTCTTCCCTAAACACCTAGATCATGGCTAAGCCACAGGGGTCCTGCCTTAGTCATCTGTCTTCTTTGCCTTCTTCACCCATCCTGTTCCCAGGGCCTTAATGCCCTTCCCCCTTCCTCCACCTGGCAAACCTCGGCCTCCCCTTCCAGGTCCAGCTTCTCTGGGACGCCAGCCCACCCACCCCCTCCTCCTGACTGCCCAGAGGCAAATATGTGCCTTGCTCCCCGCTTCCCCATATGGCGAGGATCACTTCCTGCCTTCCATCACAGTCGGGATAGGGATCGGAGCCAGCACTGTTCAAACTATTTGTGGCAGAGACTCCTTTTTTAAGTTTCCCAATCTGTTGCCAACTGGTGCTTTTGTAAAACACAATAAAAAAAATGACACTGCGATGTCAAGTTGCAGGACGGGTTGCTCAGGTTCACTCTGACACTGGTGCCACTCACAGGCGGGGGGGGGGGGGCAGGTGCTGTGCAGCCCCAGCTCACTGTGCTGTTGGGGACAAGGTGGGGCCATCATGCTCCTGGCCTTCCCAAGCAACTGTGCAGGGTCCACGGAGCTACAGATGCTTGTGTCTGGAAGCCCAGAGCCAAACACGTGCTTGCCACACATTGGAGGGGAAGGACCCAGCAACCCTGGGACAGGGGCAGCACCTTGCCAGGTGCCCATTTCCCAGGTGGGCAAGTAAAGGCAGCTGTCCTGCATCCTGTCCTGTTCTGGAGCAGCAAGTACCCCTGGCAGGCCTTGGAGCCCTCAAGTGGTCAAATTCTCTGGGCAGAGACTGCTGACAGATTCGCCTAGGTCACAGTGACAAGGCCACTAGGCTCTGCCTTTCACAGGCATGTGGCCTCAAGTGAGTCCCTTGACTGCCCTGGGCCTCAACTGCACTGCTGCCACCGGGGTATAGAACAGGGGTGTCACACAGCAGCCGGGAAGGGGACACGGAACACACTGCCTGAGGCCAGGCCCTTGCCCTCCTGGCGCCCCCGTCAGGCCCAGCAGCTGTTGATGCTCCCAAGCACCCCACACACACACGCTGTCCCTGCCAATCTCCTAGATGGGAGCTCTACCCTGATCCTTCTTTCTACTCACCCTGCACCCCAAACCCAGACCAGACCCCTTCTCCTGGAGCCCTGTTCTGGCCTGGTTGTTAGGTTTCCTGATTTCCCTCCCTGCCCTCCCCTCTTGCAGCCTGAGGGGCTCAGGGGCGTCTCCTTCCCACCCTGCCCATCCCTGGACTCTGAGCCCAGCTACTTCCTCTCCACAGCCCGGCCCCTCTTGCTGGGCCGCCTCCCCTTGGGACCCAGCTTGCGCTCCATCCCACACACGCGCACACATGCGCGTGCACGTGCATACCCAGAGCAAAAGCCACTCTGCTTTGGGGTCGGGCAGAGAAGGGCTAGGCTGCCATCAGGATGGCCCCAGTCTGCAGTGTCCCCTGTGAGAGGCTCTGTCCCAAGCCATCCATCTGCAGCCCTGGACCAGGACAGCAGGATCCTTCCCCACCCTCACCTTTTCCTTTGGGGACAGTGCGGGCTCTGGAGAGCTGGCAGTGAGGGGACAGCGCCATATCCACTTCGCCCAGGGCTGTCCTCACCAGCGACCCTCCCACCAGCCTTTCGCCTCTGACCCTGGCATCAGCGTGGAGCCAAAAGTCCGCTCATCACCACGGCTGCCCACCCAGGCTCCTGCCAGTCACTGTGCCCCCTGCAGGGCTGGGCTCTGTGGCCTGCAGGTGTTCATGCAGCTGCCCAACAAGCTTGCTTGGGAGGGTGCAGACCCTGCGCCTTGTAGGTCCCTAGGTCCCCTGGTCCCAGTGGTGAGCTGGAGCCCAGAGGAAGGATGGAATTTTAGCTTGGTGGCTGTCCATAAAGTATGTGACCCACAGAGTCACTTCGAGTCTCTGAGCCTCAGTGTTCTTGCTGTACAATGGGGTGGTAGCAGCTGGCTGCCTGCTCAGGGGCTCTGGACACCGGGTGAGGCCCTGAGGGGATGAGACTGAGTGTTCTGGGTCACCCAGCCCAAGGCTCCACAGGCCTCACTGCAGGAGACCCCAGTTCTAGGCAGCCACCCCTGCAGCCCCGTTCCCTCCCAGGTACCATTTCCTTGGAGGCTCCTCTGTCCAGAGTTGCCTCCCAGCTCTGTCCCTGAGGCTCCCGGGGTGAGGACAGCCCTGAAACCAGAGAGGTCCATGAGGACCTCACCAATTCAACCCCTGAGCACCTGAGGAAGGTGCTTGGAATTGTTACACAAGACAAGTAGGGGTCCCCTAAGCCTTCCTCCATCAAAGTGGATATGTCAGGGAAAATGGAAAGATTGGCAGAGGGCTGTGTGACCTTGAGTCAGTCACTCAGCCTCTCTGGGCCCCAAATGTCCTCTTCCATAAGTAGGTGTGGAAGCAGACTCAGGGCCCTGCTGCCTTGCCACCTGTTTTGTTCCTTTCAGCAGTATACTGTTCCCCAGGGACACTGCCTTCCACATAGTCCCCAAAACACAGGAGGAAATGGTGCACAGGCCGTGGGGCAGACTGATGTCCCGTCTCCATTTCCAGAAAGGAACCCGAGGCCCTGACAGGTTAAAGGGTTGGCCTTGAACACAAGCCAGGAGAGTGACATGGGGCTGAGGGTGTGGCCAGGTCACCTCTGAGCCCCGAAGCCACGGTGACATGTGCACTGTCTTGTTTTCAGGCACTGCTGTCCCCAGCCAGGGACACACGATGAGCCCCTCCCTTGTGCCCACCCAGCTGGCCCCGCACTGCTGCCTGCTGCTCAGAGCATCTTTCTGGGAACTGCCTGTGCAGTCCTGGGTCACCACTGTTGTCGCTCGGCTCCACAGGCAGGAAACAGGTAACCATCGAGGGGCAGCAGCAGCAGCAGGATGGAACCTGAACCCTTGGCCTCTGCAGGGCATGGCTCTGGTGCCACCAACCTGCTCCCGGGCCTCCAGGTCCCCCTTCCCCAACTGCTGTGCTGAGTAGTTTGCCTTCTGTCTCTTGGGCCATGGGGAGCCATAGAGGGTTTTATAAGGAGGCAGCAAACAGTGTCCAGACCCACATTCCAGAAACTGAGAGGGCACGGGAGGGAGCGAGGCCAGTGACGAGGAGGTTGTGGGAGTTGAGGCTGGGAAAAGGATGAGCGCTTGGTGGCCACTTCCAGAGTGAGGAGGGAGAGAAACGTCAGAGAGGGCCAGCCCGGGCTACGGTTGGGGTGGGGGCAGCAGCTCCCTCCAGGGTGCCCAGCTCCTGTTTCTGAGCATCTGGGGGCCCCCAGGCAAGATCCAGCAAAGTACCTTGGGCTGGTGAGGGGCCAGGACGGGATGACACTACCCTGCACCTCCCGTCGCAGTCTGTGCTGGGGCGCCACCCCACGTACGACCGCCCTGTGTCAACACTGACTGCCAACCCAGATACAAATCCGCAATAGGAAATAGGCTTTTTAAAAATAACAGCACGGGTTTCTCTCTCTCTCTCTCTCTCTCTCTCTCTTCCCCCCTTTCTTTCTGCACGGTTTGTTTTCCGGCTCGGCCCCTGGGCCCACTGCCGGGAAACCCCTCCCGGGCCCCACTCTGAGAACACGGGGCTCTGGGGCCTCCAAGGACGCTCAGGCTGCAGGGCGGTGGAGATGCACTGGTGGCTTTGGGCCAGCCTGTCACCCGGTGCTCAGAAGCCCCCAGACCCAGACTCCAGCATGAGGGAGGTGTTACTCACTGCCCTGTGATGCCACATGATGGTCCCAGAAGGGGTCCCTGGTGGTTCTGGGTCCTTGCCCTCACTCCAGGATGGCACCCAAAGGAGCTGGTGCCACTCTCCCAGAGTTCTCAATCCTGATCAAGCTATGAGCCCTGGATTGCCTACCTTACCTCTCAAAACCTCAGTTTCCCACCTGTGCCTTGTGGAGCTGTTTTTCGCAGAGGGCGTGAGCTATGGCCCTGGTATAAATGTCCCCCAACAGTTCTCGTCGGAAACCTGGTCCCGGCGTGATCCTATAGAGGTGGCTGGACTGGAAGGGTCGGGGCCTGGAGGGGCGCTGCCCCGGGAAGGGACTGATGTGGTCCTCCCCGGAGCCTGGTTGGTTCTCTCAAAAAAGTTGCTACAGCTGCACAATCTCAGCCCTCCTTGCGCTCGAGCTTCCTGTCTTGCCAGGTCACCTCTTCCTGCCGTGCTCCCTGCCTGCTTCCTGAGGTGCTCCTGCCATGGCGCCGCCTGCCACAACGTGAACACCCCCACCGGAGCTGGTGCCACGCTGTTTGGACTTTCCAACTCCAAAATGGTGAGTGAGATAAACCTCTTTTCTTTGTGAAGAACCCAGCCTTGGGTATTTCACTGTAGCCTCTCGGGTCATGATCAGTACGGCACGTGATATGCTTACTTCTATATCCGGCACACGTAACCCCTCAAAAACATGAGCTGCCGTCGCCATCACCATCTTCACTCTCTGGGTCTCCTCCCCTGGCCCCTTCACTGTGAATCACACACAGCAGATCCACGGAGACCTCAAAGGTCCACTCAACCTCACCCTCCAGCTCTCCTGGAATTTCCACGTGTGCAGCCCTGACACATGGTCCCCCGCAGGATGGACTCTGGTCAGGACAGGGAGTTGTTATATGTACCCTACAAGTCACCTGCTTTGTCTGACACCTTCCTCCAGCTGCACCGCCCACTACAGCTCCGGGAAGCTCCATCCCTCACCCTGTGCTTGGCCCCACCACATGGTGACCCACGGCCCAGGGCTGGGCTCGCAGTCTGGTGGCAGAGCCAAACTGCAGCCATATCGTCACACCAGTAAATGGCGAAAGCTACAGAGATGAGCAGCCACGAGACACCAGGGGAGGCTGGAACAGGAGGGTTCCCCACGATCACAGGGAGTTTCCCTGAACAAGGGATGAGAAGTAGAAAGATGAAAGGTGAGGAGTCTTACCAGGAGAGGG
Source organism: Dolichotis patagonum (assembly GCA_004027295.1). NCBI lineage: Eukaryota > Metazoa > Chordata > Mammalia > Rodentia > Caviidae > Dolichotis > Dolichotis patagonum. Next base: position 26,423 of record PVJX010003217.1, on the reverse strand, counting down.
GCGGAGGAGACAGCATGAGGAAAGTACCTCAGGAAGTGGACCAGGGCAGCAGAGGGCGAGACCAGAGGGCAGCGGGAGGATATCTTTCTCCTCACAGCAGCAAGGCCCTGAAGAATGAAAGCCAGAGCCTCATGTGTGCTAGGCAAGGACCTTATCACGGCTCTCTCCCCAGGTCCATAGGCTCACATTTGTACATAGAAGAGGTCCTGCTAGCTGCTCCCTAACTTGTGGTCTTCTCTGAGCCTAGATCTGCAGCAGTCAGGAGAGGCCACATTATGCTGCAGAAATAAAGAGCCCCAAATGTTTCAAACAATAAAGGCCTGGTTTTCACAAATGCTACAGGACCATCCTGGGCCATCCAGGGATGCAGCCCATGGAATGAGGCAAGGACCCAGGTGGCAGAAGCAGTCACCAGACCTCAGGGGAAAAGTACACCCGTATCACCCTAGTTTACAACTCACTCACCAGTCACACAGCCCCACCCCATTCTAAAGGGCCTTCAATTCACCCCTTCAGTGTATGTAGAAGAACTGGCTGTTTAGGAAAGAGCACCAGGGACCACCAGTCACTGTCCCCAGCCCCCTTGCCCTTTGCTAACCTTGATTCATTCAGATGACAACTGGGCCAGGTGTGGGCAGGGCACACACTGGTGGAAACATCCTGAGGGCAGATAAAGCCAGGGAAAGGATAAGGCCATGTCACCCAGAGGCTTCCAGGTCACAATAACAGTTTGATTCTTTATCCCAAGTGCACCAGGAAGCCACATGCCTGGTCTGAGGAGCACAGAAGCCTGACGTGGCCCTACTTAGACCACTCCCTGAGGGCAACGCTGAGGCTGGCATGGTGGGGAGGCTGCAGGTGGCCTGTGCAGGCTCCAGCTGTGGTCCTGGGGATGGACTGCAGCCTGACTTAGGTGCCAGGGAGGCGTGAGGAGACACAGATGCCAGGGCTTCTGTGAAGGACCATTAGCCCTGCCTGTGCCCTCGTCAATATCAAAGACCTGGAGGAGACCTAGGGAGGGCGACAGTATGGGACCCCTTGAGTGTGTCCTGGCTGTGAGATGGTCCAGAGGACAGCTGAAGAAACATGTGTGACTCCCAATTTCCCATCTTCACTCTTGCCAACACCCAGACAGGGACATAGTGAGTCCAGAATCTTCCTCATCAAGGAGAATCCTAGCCACTCCAGGCACCAGAGACTGTATCCGCTACACATGACAACCCCAGGGGCCTAGGAACTCAGGTCAACATCACACGCAAGGCATTCCGTCTTCGAAGATGTCACTGGGGAAAAGAAAGACTCTGCCACCAGCAGCTCCTTGGGGACCTCCTCAGGTAGGGACTGGATGGGCAAGTTTTTTGATATTCACAGGATATGCCAGTCCAGGGTCAGAGAACAATTCTGTCCAGACAGGCTCTGTTGGCCCCACTTTAGGGTAGAACCAGATTCAGGTCAAAAGTGATCCTGCAAAGACCGAGGTTACACAATTGTTAGGAGAAGGAGGAGGAGAAGGAGGAGGAGGAAGAAAAAAATCCCAAGGCAGAAGCCCTTTCCATTAAACTAAATAAAGCCAGGGCTCTGGGCTGTGTGCCCGGAAGAGGAAGTTTGTAGACAAGTGCCCAGGAGAAGCCTGAGTGCCCACCTTCCCGAGGCTATGTCCACTCCCCCAGGAAGGTGCCCATGGTGTCTTCTGATCTGCAGACCCCAAATCCCCAACCTGCCCTCCTAGGAGAAGGTACCTCTCCTCACTCTGGAGGTGACTCGCGGGCAAAGGCCAGCCTGGCTCTCACAGGCAGCCCACTATCTGCATGAAAAATTCTTTTGCTTCAGCACAGACAAAACCCCCAAAGTTTATGGGGTTTCCAGGCATCCAGAGTAATCTTGCTTTACAGCCTTCTGTCCCCACGCACAAAGAGCTGGGCGTGTTTCCCTTGAGCCACTCTAAATTATACACCACTGCTCTTCTCCACACGAAGCAAACGGCTAAGAGAGAGATATAACATGTCTGTCCCCTAAGACCCAGCCTATCCGGGAGAAGGTCTGAGCCCCCCACCCCCAAAGCGGCTCAAGACACCAGCAACTTTTCACCGGCATCGCCCCAAGACGTCTACAGTCTGCAGCAATTCGCCGAGCGCATGCTGGCCTTGACGGAGGAAGGTCATTGGCCACCAAGTTTTTGCCGTTTCTGCATCTGAAAGTACCTTGGGGACAGCCAGTGGGGGCTGCAGGCTACATTAGGAGCTCTTCCAAAAAGTCCACACCGGTGACAACTGAGACTTTTAAATAAAGAAGCGCTCTGCGGCTCGGCCACTTTTAGCGGGTCACCAAGGGCCAGTTTGCAGGACGCCCCCCTCTTCAATCCCCCTTATGTGGCCCGCGATCGCAGAGGCGACAGTGCCCCCCAAGAACTAGGCCAGCGGCCACGGATAGCGCCCCAGCGCCCCGCCCTCCCGTCACCGCGTGCGCATCGCGCATGCGCGGCGCAGGCGGCCGCTCTCATTGGCCAGCAGCCCCGTCCGTCAGCGGGCGGGACGAGCGCGCCGAGAAAAAGGCTACATTGTAACAAGGCGAGCGCGCGCGCCAGAGAGCGGGGAGGAAGGAGGCGGAGGGCGCCCGAGTCCCGCGGAGGCGGCGGCAGCTACCTGCCGAGGGTTAACCCACCTCGGGGCCGCCTGGCACCCGCGCCCCCGGGGACCCCCCACGGCCGCCCGCCCGTCTGCGCCCCGCTCCCGCAGCCCCCGTCCCCCGCGGCCGCCCGCGCGCCCTGCGCCGCCTGGCCGAGTGCCGAGCGCTTCGAAGCCATGTTCAATGGCCACGGTGGCTACCGGGCTGACTCACCTTCCCGGGGACGCTGCGGCAGCCGCGGGCCCGGGCGGGCAGGCGGGGGGCGGGCGGGGCCGGCGGGCGGCGCGGCGGCGGCGGGGCCCGGCGAGCGCCCCGCGATGGGGGCGGCCGCGCTGCGGCGCGCGGGGCCCCGGGCGGGCAAAGTTTCAGCGCCAGCCTCGGCGCGGCGGCGGCGGCGACTCGCTGCGGCTCTCCTCCCCTGCTTTGACCACCATCTTATTAGTACAGGAAATGACATGGAAAACGGAAGAAAGCGGCGTTTGGGGCAGACGCGGACCCCCCAATTCAGGGGCCGGAGCCGGGACTCCGCAGCCGCGTCCCAGTCCGGCCCCGGGGAGCGCGCGCGGGGCCCCCTCACCCCCGCCCTGCGCCCAGGGGGGACTCGGCGCCTGCAGCCCCAAAGCGGAGGGCGAGGTTTATAACCCAGCCCGCGCAGAAAAAGCGAGAGAGAGCGGGAAAAATAGAAATAAATGACAGAAGAAAAGGTTGCAAGAACTTTCCAGCTGGACTACTTTTGGGGGGTCGGGACTCAAAGTTGAAGAATTTTAGGAAGTCATCCCCAGGGGGGCTCCCGCGCTCTCCTAGCCCGGTGGCTGCCCTTTTGGAGGCAAACAGAAAGGGGGAGAGAAATGCGTTTGTGTTTTTAACCCTTTCGAAGCTTGGAAGCCGGTCCGCTTTAACTCTTCCAGTACCGCCAGTTTGGAGGTGCACACTAGAGCTGTAAAATGAGTGTCCCGCAGGAGGCTGAGGGTAAAGGGTTGGGAATGCTTTAAAAATATTAACTATTTGCGTCGGGCACTGGGACAGCACGTGCCGTTCGAACTAAACTGGGTCACAGAGATTGTGATTCGGGAAACTGCACAGGTTGGTCGCTGACCACGTAGGCAGTGATGTGTCCGCCGTGCTCGCTTGCCTGTCTCAGTTTCTCCGTCTGGGAAATGGGATTCAGCATCAAGGAGAGATGGAAGACTGTGAGGGGAAGACACATTGAAACTGTCATAAAGACAAAATGCCTGGAATCCGCAATGCTTCTCCGAGCCCGGGAAAACTAAGGGACTAGGAGGATGCTGGGAGCGTTTCCGCTTCCTGAGGGTCCAGGGCTGAGGGCGTAACCCGGGCAACTGTTCGCCAGTCTGCTCCTGCCTGGTCTTCAAGGTGTGTGGCCCAACTATGAGGTCTGTCCTGCCAGGGAGGCTCTGAAATGGGGTATGTCCCCAGTTGGGGTTGTCAAGAGGGGTGCACCCCAGTCTGACTGCCCAGAGAGTCGTGTCCCCTACTCTGCCCCAGCCATGAAAGATTTCCAGAACTGGCCCAGACAGGCTTCCTACTGGAAGGGAGTCTTTCTGTCAGCCCCACTGAGGGGGATCTCCACATGGGGGTCAGCTTCAGACCTGAGGGCCAGGGCTCTGGGATTCTGGATGTCAGCCTGGACTAGGAGAGAAGCTGTATCCTAATCTCCTTGTCTGTTGCATTACAATCACTCTTTGCAATTCCACAACTGTCCCTTGCTGTGTGATCTTGAGTAAATGGCTTCACCTCTCTGAGCCTCAGTTTCCGCATCTGCAGGCATAGGGCTGGCAACACCACTCTGTTTCCTGAGTGTGTCTGCTCCAAGCAGGGAAGAGGACTGGGTACAGGGGGCCAAGATGCAATTGATCGTCCTCTGCGTCTTCAAAGAGGCCTTCACCTGGCTGGGAGGCAGGCATCCGCGGCTGCCGCAAGTTAATTCAGTAACTCACAAATGACCGGCAAGACCAAGCCTCATGTCCAGGTTCAAAGGATCCAGCAGGAGCAGGGGAGTCAAGGAACAAGCCGTTTGTCCCTTTGGAAGGGAAGAGGTCATTGGGGAAATGACATCGGACAGGGACTGGAATGTTCACCACGGGACAGGAAAGCAGAGAGCAGCACAGAGCCCTGGAGGTGTCCAAGTACCTGGAGGTTGACCTGCGTGTGGCCTGCAGTGACTAGACTGAGAGTAGATGGTGCTGAGAAACCAAAAATGAAGCCAGGGTGGTGGGCAGAGCAGGGTTGGGCCACACAGCTTCTAGAAAGATGCAGAATGTTTAGGAAACAGCTGGGGGGGGGCCTGGCTCTGTGTAAGTCTCACCATCTTCGGCTGTCTGTCCGTCTGCGGGTGGGTCAGGCCTGGGGCTGCCTCTGTGAAGCAGGTCGGGGCCCTCCCAGAAAACATGCGGCTGCCCCCGGCCCTGGCACCAGTCTCACTCCGCACACCATGGAGTTTGGACCGGGTCCGAGAGTCTGTCCTCCAGGACCTGCGCCTGCAGCCAGAACCAAGACCGCACAGGTCACTGTGAGCAGAAAGGGGCGCTGGGGCCTGAATGTGACTGCCACAGACAAGCTATCTGAATAGGAGTTCCCCGAGACTGCCTCAGTTTCCCTCTGTGCACTAAGTCAGGTCTGAAGTCCGGCAGTGGAGTGCTGTGGGCAGGAGCTCCCTGGAATGCTCTTAGGTCAGGTAGGAACTGAAATGGATAGAATAGGTAACACGCACCTTCTAGGCATTGCCAGGGATCAGGTGACCTTAGTAATCCAGGACCAATGTCATCTCTGGTTAGACAGGGAAACCGTGCTCAGAGAGGTAAAGGGGCTCACCCAAGGTCACACAGCTAGTTAGACAGGGTGAGTTTAAACCCAGGTTGGCCTGATGCCATTGGTTCTGTGTCTTCCATTCTTTTTCATCTCTTCTAATCCCTGGGAGGATTCCAAGACGCTTTAAGTGAATGGAAAGGATTGCCAGCCTGAGGCCCTATCCCTGTTCCCAGTGATGATACCCAAGCAAAACCTGCAGCCAGGGAATGGCACACTGAATGTCCCTGGATCCTAGATCATTGGAGAATTGCTTCCATGCTTGCTGCAAAACAAGGATACTGTTTATTCCATCAATGAATCATCCCTCCTAAACCCAGAGGAAATTTCATTCAAGATTTACTACTGCGTAGCAAAAAAACTAAAATGAGACAAACTGCATCTCCCCTGAGGAACAGCAGGCATCTTCCTTGCTAACAAGAGGAGTTCCGTAACTAATCAGGCTTCCCTTTTCACACAGGCTGCCAGGAAGCTCCCAGCCAAATTCCACCCTCATTTCCAACAATGTTGGCCATTGCCTCCTTCTCATTCCTGCTTTCCCACTTGTAATCCTACTGGCTCAGCCTTTTTTTCTCTGCCTTTCATTACAGATATCTATTCCCCTTAGTGGTGAGAAATAAATCCTTCAGATAAATCCACATTTGGAAGTGTTGCTGGAGAGACCTGAATTCCAGGGGCCTGTGCTAAGCCAGGCATGGTTAGGAGCTGGTCTGGTCTTGTCCCCTCGCCTGGCAGGGGGACATTCTTGGACAGAAGGAGATGCTGGCTGGTGACAAAGGGCTGCTCACTCAGTCACCAGCAAGTACTCAGATCAAAACACCCTGGCTCCAGTGGTCACGGCTCCTTTTTGCACTACTGACAAACAGCCTGCCCCTCTTCTGCAGCTGCGCAAGGGGTACAAACCACCATCCCCTCCCCCTTCCCCAAAGTGCCCCCGTTAGTCCTCCTGTCATGGCATGGCAGGGAACCATGCTTCTCTACCAAAGCATGGTGCTTGCTGACTGCTGTTATGTACCAGGCAAGGCCGGCGGGAGAGGGGCAGGGGAAGGTGAGAGGACAACCGCAGGTCCTGGGGACAAGGGTGCCTCTCTGAGAAGATGGCATTTCAGTGGAGATCTTGCTAGATGGAAAGGATCCAGCCACCTTGAGGGTGGATTGGAGGAGTCCCTAGGCACAGGGTATGACCAGTGCAAAGGCACTGAGGCAGGACAAGCAGGAAGAGGCCCAGCACCGAGCACAATGTGGGCAGGAGGCAGGGAGGAAGATGAGCACGGAGTGGTGGGATCCCAGCAAGGCTTCTCCAGGGAATTTATCTCAAGGACAATGGAAGCCACTGGCAAGCAGAGCAGAGGGGACACAGGCCCTGGTTTGGCTGCCGTGTGGACCTTGCCCAGTGCCTATGAGGAGGTGGCCACTGCATAGCCCATCTCATCTAGTGACTCCTCTGCTCTAGAGGAGTTAAATGCAGGCATGGCTGTTTTCTCTGGCACCCTGACTGCTGGTGGGGGACATCCCACCTTCTGAGAGAAGCAGGGCATGGCCGCCATGATCCCTGGTGGAAGTGAAACACAGAAGCCTCTCCTTCCAGCCTCACTACAGGTGAGATCCTAGTCCATTCTGGAGGCTCAGCACCCTGGATGCTTAGTCCTCCAGAGGCTGGCATGTGTGCCAGGGACACAGAAGCACTGGCCAGGGACAGTGCTTGTTGGTAAGGGTGGGTGCGATGCAGGCAGCTCTCGGGGCAGTGGTGTTATGGCCAGATCCCAACAGGGCTAGTGGCACCCACTGGTCAGTGCTGGGTACCAGTGCTCTCCCCACAGTGGCCCTCTGTGTGATTGTGCCTATGTGCAACCCAGCCCTGGTTCTCCAACCCTCCAAAGGGTCCTGAGCTGACTGCATTCCCTGTGTTCCTCTTCTGTTCAAGGTAGTGTATCAGTTAGCCCTTGCTGTGTAACAAATGACCCTCATAATTTAGCAGCTGAAGACAAAAAACATCTATTACCTCACCATTTCTGGAAGTCCAAGAAAGGCTCAGCATTTTATGAATTAATCTCAGAAGAGACATACCATTCCTTCTGCCACAGTCCCCTTCTTGGAAGTGTGGGAAGGGGTGGAACAATGCCAGGTGTGGCTACCAAGAGGAGAACTCATTGATGGTCACTAAAACCAGCTATCTCTGTTGCTTGCTTAACAATAATACCTAAGAAATTGCAACTTGCAGGTGGTGGCACAGCTGTGTACCAAAATTCCCTATGAGTGTGTGTCACCAAGAGACGCCCAACCTCAGGACACGCACCTGGGCATCCTGCCTCACAGATCTGCCCGGTATAGCGCAGGTCTGGGCTTCCAAGTCTGAGACCATGCAGCCCCCCCCTCCAGGGCCCCAGTTGTGTTGCGTATTGGGGTGATGGCTTCTGCAGCATCCTTGGTCTCCTCATCTGTCACCTGGTCTGGGCATGTTGGGTCCAATCATCTTTCACAATTCAATTCATCAATTCCTGGTGCTGCTCCTTTCTCTTTGTCCCTAGGAGAAATAGGAGAAGGATGGAGAGGTGGGAATCGGGCATTAACAATTTCCCAGTCCCAGAAGACTCTGGGTGAATCCTGGATGTCCCCATTCCTGAGCCCAAAGTAGCCTCTGGAGACTGAGGGACCAGCATTAGGGGTTCTGGGTGGGGCCACACAGAGATGAATGTCAGCTCAGGGAAAAATGAACTGCTCAAGAATCAGAGTCACCCAGCCACAACAGGAATGGCCCTCTGTGGCACAGGCCAAGCTCCCTGGTCCACGTCCAGCTTGGAGCTGGGCTTGGGACTCTTCCAGAGATAAATTATGCCTAGGTTGGAAGTCCAGTTCAGTGATTTCCAGAGTCCCACCAAGGGGAATATTCTTGGTGCTGGAATCAGGCAGTCATGGTGGCAGGTAGTGACCTTTCACCACGAAGGACCAGAGACCCTGGGCCACAAGCCGAGAGCTTCAGGTGCTGACCCAGCCCCTGCTATTCCGCCACTGAGGGGTCCAGTCAGGTCCAGCTCAGAGCCTCAGCCTCTTAATCTGGAAAGGAAGAGACCAGTTTCCACACTTCAACCCGGGCAGCTGCCTCAGATGGAAAACATCTCTTCCTTGGCCCGTGCAAAGACAAAACCCACACGGCATCATGGAGGCACCTCCGCCAGTTCTGCTAACGGTCACGCCATCTTCCACGCTGCTCTCCCCTCTGTTCGGGTGTTAAATGTTCCCTTAGAGGAGGATGAGATCGTGGAGACCAAGCAAGTGTCTGTGGTACTTTTTGCTTTCCGGTGACCTTGTGGGGCACAGTGGAAAGTTGGCAGGCGCACAAGTTCCCAATCATTTTGGAAAGTGCCCTAGTATATGAAATTAAGATACACAAAAATCTCTCAGTTAAGTGATTCCTTATAATCACGAGATTGTTTCTCTTTCCCTCTCTTCCTTCTCTCTCGAACTCGTTCATCAAGCTAACTCACTAAGTGGGTTAGTTCCCACTTTCAGTCATAGAAACATTGCAAGAGGAGACCGCGGACGCAGCTTTCGTGTGCTTCTCTGATCATCCCTTAGGACAAGTTCTAAAAATGAAATTTCAGGGTCACAAGATACACTTGGTTTTATGTCCTAAAACATTTCGACAGATTTTCCCGCCAAATGATCATACCATAAGTTTTCACCGACTTTGTGTGAGAAGGCTTGCTTCCCAACGCCAGCAATCTGTTTGTCCTCCAGTGGTTGAACAGGCAAGTTACTTCTCTCATTGTTTTAAATGAGATGTTACTGCCAGGTGTGCTGGCACACACCTGTAATCCCAGCATGCAGGAGGCTGAAGCAGAAGGCTCGAGGCCACCTTTGGCTCAAGGCCGGCAACTTCAAGGCCAGCTTGGAACACATAGCCAAATTCTGTCTCAGACAAACAAAAAAATCAGTCGCTTGTCAGTAAGGCAGCAGGTTTTCATGTTTCTTCGTCTTTTGTTCTTCTGTTGCAAACTGCATGGTCATACCTTTTGTTTATTTAAAATTGGGGACCTTGTGTTTTTTACGTATTGATTTATGAGTGTAGTTTACATATTAAGGATGACAAAAGGCTTTGTTTGCAATACGTGATGCCATTTATTTTCTCAAAGCTGCAATGTCCTGTGACTTTATTTATGCTGCCTTTCACGCTATGGAATGTAGATGTAGATGTTTTCCATCTCTCCTGGATGGTTGGTAGGCACAGGTAGAAAGGACTCTTCAGAAAATTTCAAAAACATTCTCCTAGATTTTCTTCTGCCTTTACTTCTGTTGATTTAATTTTTTTTGTTTGTTTGTTTAAACATTTGCTCCACCTGGGATTTATGTTGGGACAGAGAGTAGCACAGGAATCTCTTTTTCCTTAGTAGACTGTTACTCTCATACCAGTTCTAGAATAATTCATGTATTTCTCTGCCATATGTATGCTGTGGCTGTGTCCATATTACACATGTTCCTGTCTAGTCCCCAGCTCTTCAGTAGAGTGGTGCCTCAGTCCATGAACAGTTCGGGTTTGTCAATGGAAGTGGTTGGCAAAATTTTACTTCCATTCACAAACGCTGCTTTGGGTGACACTGAGCCAGGTGGGGAAATTTGATTCGGTTCATGACCAGTTCCATTCAATACCAGAACTGTGGAAAGAATTAAGTTCATGAACCCAGGTACTACTGTACATACCATTCATCACACAAAGTCACTGCACATTTTAACATTAATCGGAACCCATCCCTCTGTCCTTTATGTCTTTCATCTGACCTACTTCCTCGAGGTAGCAATTTGAACTCTTACCTGGCATTGCCTGCCATTGAGAGCATAGTTCTAAATGCTATGCTCATGTTTCTAGCTTTTTGAATCAGTTCTAGAGATGATCTATTGATTTTCTGATAGGGTAGATGGACGTCTTTCATTTACTTATGTTCTTGATCCAAACACCTCTGTTCCAGGGGATCGCTGTAGGGTTTTGTTCCCCAATGCATGAATATTATGGACTGCTGAGCTAGAGACACCCTGCATTGCATTTTCTTTCATTTACAGCTTTTTTATTTTCCTAGAGTTAATAACAGGCTCATTCTTTGCATTTCTTGTTGCTTTGTTCTGTTTTTAACCATGCTGGAGATTAAACCCGTGGCCTCACGCATTCTAGGCAAATGCTCTACCACTGAGCTACAACACTCTGCCCTTTATACCCTTATTTTGAGACAGGATCTTGCCAAGTTGCTCAAGCTGACCTCAAACTTACAATCGTCCTGCCTCAGCCTGAGAGGTGCTGGGACTATAGACATATATCACCGTGCCTGGCAGTTTGATTTTTTATTTTTACACCTAAAATTTTACACAGCCCCCAGCAGTCTGCAAAATATCCTTGATCACAATTTTCAGCACCTACGGAGCTGTTGGTTCTGCGTCTCACCATCATCCCCCGCTCCTCGCAGACTGTTTCCAGTTGCAGAGGTTTTGCAGATTTCCTGGATGAGTCAGGCAGTGGACAGTACATAGACCACAAGGCCCAGTTAGGGTGTCAGTGCACCTTCTTCCCATTTGGTTTCTGCGATGGTTGTTTTGGGCTTTTTCTTATTTACAACCCTCTTGCTCAGCGTGGGGTGATTCATTCGTGTTGTCACTTGAACCAGCAGATTGTGCCTCGTGAGCACAGAGTAGCGTCCTGTTCCTCCGGCAAACCACAGTCAGCACCCTCGGTGTACTTGGTTGGAGAGTCCCATTTTCTACCTTAAACAGATATATCAAGAGAAATTTTTTCATCTCTCACATTTTAGATTCCCATTAGGAAACAGTATTTCTTGCTTTGTTTGTTGTCCCCTTACTTTCTTGTCCCTTTTCTTTTCTTTTTTCTTGCCCAGGCTGATTTTCAACTCCGAGGTTCAAGAGATCTTCCTTCCTCAGCCTCCTGAGTACCCAGAACTACAGATGCTAACACCACACTGCTTACTGCCTAAGGATTCTTTTGTAAACAGATGCGATGTTTCCTCTAAGAACAATGTTTTCCCTTTTTGTTCTCCTATCTCAGTCCCCCTTCAAGTCCCTTTTCCCGTAACTCCATTCTCCTTCATAGCTGGCACCTGAGGCAGGCCCTGTCCCCAGCTGTCCTTCAGGGTGAGCGGTGAGCAGACTTCCTTGTGCGCCCTGGGCCTCCTCCTCTTTCTTACCAAGAGACCCTCTGCTCTCCTCCATGAGGGGACCAATGGCTAGGATGAGTCTAGCCCTGGGTGACTTTAAGATGCTACCTGACTAAAGGGACCTCAGATTTGGGCGGGAGATGGGGGGTGTTGAGGGCTCAGACTGCCCCTCCCCCGTCCACTGTCCCTCAGTTCTTCCTCCCCTACCCAGCGCCTGGAGAAACCAGCTGAGTGCACTCTGGCTGCTTCCTCCATGGTCCTCCAGGGGCCTCCACAGAGCGGGCAGGCCGGTCCTCAGAGGATCATGGCTGCAGGGTGGGACAGGCAGGCTGGGGGGCTCCTTGCTGCTTGCAAAAGGCCTCGAGCAAAGATGCTCCAGTCTTTAGCTGGCCCTCACGTTGCCTTCTAAGGCACCTGGTCCCTGTGAGGACACTTTCCCTTGCCTTCTCGGGCACCCCGTTTCCATCCCCTCCCAGCCTCCGCCTCCGCCCCTTGTCCCAGGTGGGTTTGAGGTACTGCCTTGTGTTCCATTTGTTTGAGGCAATTTTTTGAGAGAAGTGGGTAGGAACCTCTTCATTTTGCCTTCCAGGTGCCCATTCATCCTACACTGAAAAATTTGGCCTGTGATTCAGTATTATCCCAGATAAAATTTAAAATAAAGCCTAAAGTGTCCCTTTCTACCCCCTCCCCAATTGCACTGGGATTTTTTTTTTTTAAGTAGTCTGTTCTTCTGTCTGTCTGTCTGTCTGTCTTTGGATTTTTGAGACAGGGTGTCACTATGGAGTGTAGGCTGGCCTTGAATTCCTATGTGGGCCAGGCTGGTCTTGAACGCCTGCCAATCCTCCTGCCTCGGCCTACCAAGTGCTAGGGTGACAGGTGTGTTCCCCACATCTATTACTAACATCTTTGGTTTCCATTATAGGTTGGCCACAATTGATGAACCAACCTTGCTACACGGTTGTTAACTAAAGTTCATGGATTCCTTCAGGTTTCCCTTGTTTTTATCTAAAGTTCTTTGGGGATTCCAGGGTTCCTCATTTCCTGCAGGCCTGCTGTCCTCTTGGGCTCCTTTGGCTGTGACAACCCAGTGACTTCACCGTGAGCAGCAGGGGGCAGGAGCTGACAGCATGCTACCCCACTGGAGTTCAGGTGCTGTCTCTGCCACACACAGAGGAGGGGCTCAGGGAAGAAGATGACACTGGGATTTTGACAGGAGTGCCAATAAATTGATAGAATGAGCTGAGGAGAACGGACATCCCCATCCTGCTGAGGTTTTCTTCCCGGACACGGTACGTTTCTCCACTGTAGCCAGGCCTTTTATGACCTTCAGAGCCGTTTTATATGTAGTTCGTTTCTTACAGACTTCCCATATTTCTTGCTGGGTTTTATTTCTAGCGGTTTTATAGCTGCTATCGTGAATAGGACCGGTTTCAATTACATTGATTCTCTAAATTGTCTCCCTGCTGCCCTGGAAAACCATGGATTTTTATACACCTACATTCTGGCCAACTTTCCTCCTAAATATTGTTCACTAGTCCTGAGTTGGTTCCCTTGAACCCTTTGGATAGATAAGAGTATCTCATGTGGATAAAAGCCTTTCCTTTTGAATATTTAAGAATCATAGTTAGTTTTCTTACACTGTTGCATTAGTTGGAAAAGCTCCCGGGCTGGGGATATAGGTCAGCGGCACAGCACCTACATGGCAAGAGTGAGGTGGTGAGTTCAATTCCCGGTCCCCAAAAAAGAAAAAGAACTCCTAGATAGTAGTGAGGAGGAGTGGGCAGGTGGCCCCATTTTCCCTGCACTCACGATGCCTGCTGCAAGTTCACCTCCTCTTTCTTGCCCTCTTTTGTAAGAGTTTACACAAATTAAAGAGGAAATAAAATTGCATTTCATCTATGCCTTTTTTGTTACCCATCAGTATCAGCACCCATTTCTCCCCCTTGCAATGCAGCCATCGTTGCTTGTAATAATTCCCAAGCACGCAGCACACTTTAGGCTTTGACCATCGTGCAACCCATCTTTGAACTCCTGGAATGAAATATACTAACGTGAGTTTTTCCTTTAACAGACTGCTGGATTCAGACTGCTAAGTCTGTAGTGCAGAATTTTGCCTGAGTGAGCTCCGCTGGTTTGGGAGTCGGTGTTCATCTCAGTGACTACTTGTCTTCCCCCGCACAGCCTGAGAGGATCTTGTCAGCACCAGACAGGTGCTTGCGAATCCAAAGGCACCAGCAGGAAGGCACTGCAGTTTCCTCTGCTTCCTGCATTAGCTTTTCGCCTTCGTCATGGGCTCTCTGGCCTAATTACTCAGTTCCGACTACTGATAACAGATATTCCTCGTTTAAAGACTTGCCTGTTTACTGACTCTTTGGACTTATGGCCCATCTTTCTTTCTGTACTGTGCTGTACATCTTGTTGATGGAGCCCCACTGTCATTTTTGGTACAGCACGCCTTATTTATGTAGTACCGTAATTTTGTACTGTATAGGACTGTACTGCATTTTCTTGTTCTGTTATGCATGACAGTACCACAGGGAAGAGTTGTGCAAATAAAAGCAAAGTCATCAAGTTGGGCTTTCCTCTGAGCATTCCTTTGTTCTGAATATTGTCATGTATACACAATTCCTTACTTAGTGACCAATTCACTTAGTGACCTCTTCCGGGGCACGGAGCTTGGCCGTCAACCAAGGAACGCCAGTACGTGTTGCCACACTGGCTCTCCTGCTTCTCCAGGTGTTAAAACAGTGTCTCAAGGGATCTGTCTTCTTTCTCATGGTGAAAGAATAGTTATGGCCAGGAAGTGAAGAGAACCAGTAGGATATCTTGGAAACCAAGAGAGCAGAATGTTTAGGAAGGGGGAATGACCAATAGGAACAGACATAACCCGGAAGTCACACATGATGAGAATTAAGGCTGTCCTCAGATGGGATGACGAGGGGCCACTGGTGTCCTCAGCACATGAGCAGGATCCATCTTGACTCCACCGTGGCCATCTTGACTATAACCGCCATCTTGCTGGCCAGGTGACTCCAGCTCACATCCTGAACCCTGGAGGATAAATGCAGTCAATAAGACAGTCATCTAGGTATCTCCTGCCTGCCACCAATAGCCTGGTTGTTAACTGCCACCTGACAGGATCACAGCTTCTGAGAAAGCCTAGGTTCAATCCATTTGATTGCCCACAACCCACCTTTACTTACTTAGCAAGTAAAACTGCTTCCTCCTGCCTCGGGGCACAGGCCCACCTTCCTGAGCCACCCAAGGCATGCACTCCTGTCCCTAAATCCCTGCCAAATTGCTCTCTGCGCAGTGCTGTGTCTGTCCTCCTTCCTTTGGTCTTTGGTTCTCATGCGCTGGCTCCCATAAGCTGCCTTTCCTGAAACAGAAATGTTGAGGAGCAAAGGAGAGGGGAGGAATCCGAATAAAGGAAGTGAAGATTGTCTTTATGGAGCATTTTAGATGAAGAGGCGGAGGGAGAAGGCCAGGAGAAAACCTGGACCAGAGAGAATTTATACTTTAATTTGGAGGTGGGGTGACGGGTTGCTCCTCTGCTGTGCTCTGAAAATTTGTGATGCCCCCTTAAGCCGCAGTTTGATGGGGTTAGGAGGTGGCTGGGTCCAGCATACAAAGCCTTCCTGAAGAGATCAGTGCCCTTAGAAGAGCCCCCAAGGGACCAAGGGTGACCCCCCATCCTCCTGGCTTCTGAGTTACAGTGACAAGATACAGCCTCAGAGCCAGACAAGGTAGCCTTCCCCAGATATCAGATCTACTGATGATTTTGCCTAAGAGCAAGAATGACCATAAACTAACCAATTTACAGTGTTTTATTATAGTGACTGACTCAAATGGGCCAAATCCTGTTGTTATGGCTGTGTCTAGATGGGCTCCCAAAGCCTCAAGCAGTCATAGGTGAGGCCTTTTCAGAAGTGGCTGGATCTAGAGTGTATGATGTCAGGATTCATGATACAATGTTAGGATTAAGGGTGTTAAGTATTATCCGCCCTGAGGGTGGGTAGCCTGGATATAATAAGGGACACAAAGCAGCTTGTTCCTTGTCAATGATTGATGCTTTTGCTGCCCTCTGCCTGCCATGAACTGTTTCTCCTGTGCCCCCTCTGCCTCATCACCCTGTCTTGGAGCCAGCTGATTATGGGCTCTACAAACTGTGAGCCAAAATAAGCTTCTCTTCCTATAACTTTAGATGTTGGGCATTTTGCCTCGGCAGTGTGAAAAGTAACCAAGGCATCCCTTTCTCCAGCCAATGGCCCAGTGCTGGTACTTATCTACCCATCCCCGTCCTGGGCTGCCCCATCAGGCTTCAGGCATGGGAGGAGAGAAGTAGATTTTTGGGGGGTTTCAAAGCACCCATTGCTGAGCTGGGGAAACTGCCCGCCTGTGTTTCCTGTAGGAGGTTGACCTCAGTGTTCTTAGAGGCCCTTCCTGTCCAGCATCACTTTGAATTCAAACTTTCACAGCCCGGGGGCCAACTGGGAGGAATGGACTAGAGCGGAAACACAAATACAGAGTCTACGACTGTGGCTTCACAAGCTTTGGAGTCCTGGGAGTGCACTTAACCACACTCCGCTCTCTTTCATTTTTAAGTTACTGTTTGAAAACAACAGTTAAGACTTTCACTTTTTATTACAAAAATTGTCCATTATTCATTGAAAAAGGCCAAGAGCAAAACAATGAGGAAAAATACCCATAGTTTTACCACCCCGAAGTAAGATTCACGCCCCAGTTCCCAGCTTGGGTCATACCATCCGGTGTGAATGAGGTAGCACAGACCCTGGGTTGCCCGTTCAACACCAGACCCTCTGACCTCTCACATTCCCTTCTTGGCTAGAAAAGCTTTGGTTTTGCAAAGCTCAGGGAAAGAGTTCTCCACAACAGAGCTCCAGGGAACCCACTCGCTATTGGTCAAAGAATGACAGCATTTTCATTTTCCTCGTCTGTGATTGGTTTAGACACACACACACACACACACGTGATACAATTCTGACCAATAAAATGGGTAGGGCTGACTTTGGGGGAAGGTCAGAGATGCACAGAAGGTTGTGGTTCTCCCTCTGCCACTTACCCTGGATCTATAAACCCGAGTCTTGGAAAGCTGCTGCAACCACCCAGCAAGCAGGAAAGGAAGAGACAGAAGGTCAAAGCCAACACCAGAAGAGGAGCTCAAGTCCTGGATAACACGATTGTTATGTAATTAGCCATCGCGCAGCTGCTCTGTCTTTGGGAGCCTGTGATTTGAGGTAATAAGCTGTTCTCATACTGGGAACTGTTTATAGATGTTCTGTTATTTGCAGCTTAAAGCATCCTAACAGTTGCAAATTGGAAAATACTGTATGTGTCATCTGAGCGTGCCCTCTTATTTCACAATATACCATGAACATGTTTACAAGTCATTTTTACAAGACATTTTTACAAGACCTTTTTATCTATACTCAGATTCTTTGACGGCTGCACTGCATACGTGTTGTGAGAGACTTCTGTGCTGACGATTTTTGCCATTATAAATAGCGGTGTGATGACCTCCTAGGCACAAGTCTTTGCACCTTTGTCTGGTTCTAGGAATGAAGAGACTGAATAGAGGCTACGTAGAAGCTGTTCTCCATATATTATTACAGCATTGTGCTGTACTTATAATCACACTATTAATTTAATTTCCCTTCAATTTCTCTCCAAAACCTTGCATTAATTTATAATCACAGCAACAGAATGAGTTTGCCCATTTCTCCTACCGTTGTCACTGACTTTCTTGGTTAGCAGTCTACTTTTAGACTTTTCACTCAAGCATAACATGCACCCGGAAGATTGCACACATTATGGTTCTCTCCAGCTGAAGCCCCTTGGACCACCAAGTTGAGAAACAGGCTGTTTCCAGTTCCAACAGGACTTTCATTCCTCTACCCAGCCAGCAGCCTCAGAGGTAAACACTAGTCAGATCCTTCACGATGAGTTTGGCCTGTCATTGGACTTCAGCTATGCAGACTTTTGTCCATCGATGTCTCTGTGAGTCACTCATACTACTGAGAACAGCAGACGAGCCCTTTCATTGCGGTGTAGCATTTTGTTACATGAATGTACCATTTGACCGTGGATATGCATTTGAGCTGTGTCCAATTCTTGGCTGTTTTGATCAAAGCTGCTATAAACATGCACAGAGTGTTAATGGGCATATGCATGCTAATACCACTGAGACAGTTATTTGGCTATCAGAGTTCAGATTAATTGATGACAAGGCAGGTGTGTGCTACACTTAAAACAAAATTCCCAAACAGGTTTTTAAAATAATCATATAATTTATACCATCAAAATACACAGATTCCACATTCTCAGCAACACTTAGTATTCCCAGTCTTCATTTTCCTCAGGCTGGAGCATGTGTAGCAAGGTCTCGCTGGGGTTTTAATTGGCTTTTCCTGCATGGGTGATGATGTTGGCCACTTTCTGCTGTGGCTATTGGCCCCTTGGGTTCCTCCTTTGTGAACTGCTCAGGTTTTTGGCCCACTGTTTACCTGGGTTATTTGATAGGTTACATATATGTAATGTCGACATCTTCTTTCTCCCAGTACATGACTAGTCTTTGTACTTTCCTGATGTCTTCTAATAAAAGTTTTTAATTTTGATGAGATCTACTTTATGGTCAGTGATTTTCGTGTTTTAACAATATTTTTTACATATCCCAAGGTGTTTTGTTGTTGTTGTTCTGCTTTTGTTTTTGGTTTTTGCTGGTGATGGTGCTGGGAATTGAACCCAGGCAAGAACTCTTCCACTGAGCTACATCCCAAAGTGTCTTAATTCATTTTGTGTTGCTATAACAAAGCACCTGAGGCCAGGTAACTTATAAAATAAAGAAGTTTATGTGGCACACAGTTCTGAAACATAGAGGGTCCAGACTGCATGGTGCTATCCCATGAGGAGCTCTGACTCCATCCCAACAAGAAAGCAAGACTGGGGAGGGACCAAGATTACTCTTTTTATAACAACTTGTCCCCATGGGAGCTAATCTTTTCCTACCAGTCATGACCCACTCCTGAGAGAAAGAATTATTCCATTCATGAGAGTGAATTCCCATGACCTATGTCTTTCACCAGGCTCTGCTTATTAAAGGTCCCAGCAGTTTAAAACCATCACAATGTAGATCAGACTTTCAGCATGTGAAACTTCAGGGAACACACTCAAACCACAGCCAGATCATAGCACAAGATCAAAAATGTATCCACGTCTACTTTCTTTCAGAAGTTTCGTTGATTTGTTCTTCACATTGAAATTTGTCATTCATTTGAAACTAATTTTGTATATGATGTGAGGTAGGGATTGGGGTTCATTTTTTCCCCTCTTAGAGATATGCAATTGATCTTAAAATATTAGAATGTCTATTTAAAAGGCATCCTTTTCCTACTGAATGGCAAAGGCAACATTTCCCATAACGATGGATCTGTTGCTGGATGGTGTCTTGTTCAGTTCTTCTAATTGCCTGTACTTAATGCAAAACTGTTCTTAATTATTGTGGCTTGACATTAAGTATTGATACATACCACTGCAAGTCTTCAAACTTTGTACTTCAAGCAAATTTTGGCTACCTGGTTTCCCCACGTTTCTGTATTTTATTTTATTTTATTTTATTTTATTTTATTTTATTTTATTTTATTTTTTTGGTACCAGGGATCAAACTCATAACCTTGAGCTTGCCAGGGAGGCACTTACACCACTGAGCTAAATCTCCAGCCCCCTTATGTGTATATTTTAGAGTCAGCTTTTTTTTTTTTTTGGTACCGGGGATCGAACTCACAACCTCGCGCTTGCCAGGCAGGTGCTTAAGCCACTGAGCTAAATCCCCGGCCCTCTAGAGTCAGCTTTTCAATTTACTTCTGACATATTGCTTAAGATGTCACTAAATAGATCTTTCTGATGAGATTAATATTTGGAGCCAAACAGATTTGAGTCTTCCAATCAATAAACATGGTGCATCAGTTCACTTATTTAAGTCTTAATTTCTCTCAGCAATGTTTTCTACTGTGCAGTGTGGAGACCTTGGAATTTTTTAAAATCACATTTATTATCAGGTACTTTGGTTTTAAACTTCAATTGTAAATGTTGGTTTCTGAAGTTTGAGTTTCAACCTGCTCTACTAATAATGGAAATAAAATTGATCTTTTATTAAGACATTTGTGGCACATAATGAATACACACTGGTATATGCACACAGCACATCCTACCTCTTTTAACATCCCCTTTCTTTCCCCTCCCTGAAATTAATTTTGGAAAAGGTTCCTGTTTAAATTTGTTTCCTAATTTGTTAATTAGTTCTAAATTTTTTCACAGATCATTGATTCATTGATGCTTATGAGCTTTCTTTTGAGCTTTCTTTTGAGCTTTTGAGTGTTCTGCTTATACCATCATATCATATGAGAATAAATAGTAGTTTTACTGTTAAAATCTTTTACCCTTAGTTCTTTTTCTTGTCCTGTTGCACTGTCTAGAATCTTCAGCACACAAATGAATAGAAATAGTGATAGTAACCTCATCTTTTCCTAACTCCAGGGAAAAACCATCATTATTTCATCATTAAAATATGTTACGGGTTCTTACAGATACCTTTCATTAGATTAGGGAAATTACTTTGTATTGCTTTCATAAAAGTGTTGACATTTGTCAGTGTTTCTGGGTCTATGGGGATGATTATATATTTTTCTCCTCTACTCTGTTAAGGTGAAAGCACCAAAAGAATGTTAAAGTTACCTTGCACTCTTGGAGTAAACATCATTTGATTTGACATTACCCTTTTTAATATATCACCATATTTGATTTGCCAAGATCAGAATTATTTATATTGATGTTTATGAGAGATATTGGCCTGTAATTTTCCTTTCCTTTAAAAATATAATAAAATATCAGCTTTTTAGAAGGATTATGCTGGCCTTATAAAACAAATTCAGAAATGTTTTCCATTTTCTGAAAGAATTTATATAAAATTAGCATTCTATCTTCCACACATAGTTGGAAGCTATCTGGCCCTAGGGGCTTCTTTGTGGGAAGATTTTTAACTTACAGATTCAATTTTTAGATGTACATCAGACTACAGTGTTTCTTCTTCCTTTCATATGGTCAGTTGTGTTTTCAAAGAATCTGTTCATTTAATCTAAGTTGCTGAAAATCAAACTAGATAATATAAAAATAAGGACCCCAGCACAGGTCCTGACAGTTGGTAGGTGTTCGGGAAGTGTGGATTGATCTCTATCACCTGGATTGTGGGGACCATTAGCCAATCTGTGTGATTGAGGGTTTTCTCTTTCAATTACTCAAGTTAGCCCTTAGATACATCTTACAATTTTCATTACCCTTTAGTTCAAAATATTTTCTAATTGCTATTGGGATTTCTGCTCTGACCCACTGGCTACTCAGTGCTGCTGATTTGCAAACATTTGGAGATTTTCTACTTATCTTTATCTATAGATTTCTAATTTAATTCCACCCTGGTTAGCATATTCTGTATCACTTTAGGCCTTTGAAGTGTCTGTTAATTGCTTCCTGACTAATACAGTCTATAATTAATTGCTAATGGGGTCTATTTCATAAATGTCCCATTAGCACTTCCAAAGAATATTCATTCTGTACTCACTCTGCAATGTGGTATGTATGTTAACGAAATGAAATCGGCCAAGCCTGTGGTTTAAATATTCAGCATCTACCTTCTTCTTGGTAAGACTGGGGTCACGGGTTGCTAAGTGGGAAACCGCTCGGTAAAGCGCCAGCGTCTCCGCATCACATCAGCTGCAGGCATCATCGAGCTTGTCACGGCAGTGTCTGTCACGTTTCTCCACTGTGAACTCACCCCTGCCCTCCCACTCAGCACAGTTTGAAAGGAAGTGATTTACCCAAGTTGTGCAACCCATACCCAAGCAGTGGGGAGTTACACTTTTCCTTGAAGACCAAGCATTTACATCAGTTATTTGGAATTCTTCTGCACGAGAGATTTGCCTTTCCTTCCTCATCCGTTAATTTATTGCACCATTGATTTATGTCTGTTGGGCTCGTGAATATTTATGGTGTGCTTTCATTATAACCCAATAGCACCTTATTATTATTATTATTATTGCCCAGATTACTCTGGCCCTAGCCATCAAGATCTCTCTTGGTTTGCTCCTAGTTCCCTTTAAAGCAGTTCAAGTGTGTGCGTCTGTGTGTTCTTCTGAGTCCTTCCTTACTTTTAGGGCCACTTGATGTTCCAATCTCATCCCACATACTTCCTTCCTGGGTCCTAGAATCAAGACCCCTCTTCTATTTCTCTCAGAAGTCCTGATTCCTTTATTGAAGCAGGGTCCACTGTACAGTTACGTAGAGATAAAGTTGAAACTATTCTAAGTCAAAAGTGCATTTCATATACCTGGCCTACCACTATCACAGCTCGGCCTGCTCTGCCTTGAATGTGCTCGGAACCCTCACACCAGCCTAGAGCTGCGCGAGGTCACTAATGCAGTCTATTTTATAACAAAGTGTCGAGGAGCTCATGCGGCTTATTGGATGCCTATGTCCAACACCTGCGGGCAGCTCAGTGCACAGTGTGATGCTGGAGGTTTACTCTGCTGACCGCGTCCTGTGAACGACTGGGCACTGGGGCCCTTGTGTGTCGTCCAGCAGTGAAAAAGGACGCTGTACTGTATCTTGCTGGCCTAAGACAAGATCCACATTCAAAGTGAAAAGTCTGATTTTTACCAAATTCCTATTACATTTGCACCATCATCCAATAAAGTAATCATAAGTCAAACTACTACAAGTTGTTCACAGCTAAAGTATACACAACTGATAGACATCTGTATTCGTTTGCTAGGGCTGCTGTAAGAAAAAACGAGAGACAGGGGGCACTTAAAACAATTTATTTTCTCATAGCTCCAGGTGTGCATCTCTAACTTGGCAGCATTCTACACATTTTGAATGTCATATTGGCAGCATTCAGTCCAAAATATTTTATAATTTTCTCACTAATTTTTTTCTCTGACTAGCGGATTTTTTAAAGATGAGTTGCTTCAGTTCTAATTATTTGGAGAACTTTCTAGATAACTGACTTTTCCTGATACCCAAGTTAATACCATTTTGGCAGAAAATATATCTGTAAAATTTCAATTTTTGAAAAATTTTTATGATTTAGCCAGCTGTGGTGGTACATACTTGTTAATCTCAGCAGGAGGCTGAAGCAGGAGGATCACTGCAAGTTTGAGACTACCTGGGCTACAAAGTGAACTCAAGGCCAGCCTGAACTACATAGTGAGACCCTGTCTCAAAAACACACACACACACACAAATTTTTTTATAATTTAACATGTCTATGTTGTTCAATAGTCTGCTTATACTTGCAAAAACTATGTATTCTGCAGCTATTTGGTGTAGTATTCTATAAGTGACAATTAGATCAAAGTACTTCATAGTGTTGTTCTGATACATTTCATCTCTGGTCTTCAGTTGGCTTGTTTTATTGATTTCTGAGAAAGAGGTATAATGCCTTCAAGCATGATTATAGATTTTGATTATTTCATTTAGTTTTGTTGATAAATTAAAGCTGTTTTTTTTTCAGATGCATACACATTTATAATTGTTACATCTTTCTGATAAATTGGGCTTTCTAACATTGTGAAATGTTCTTTATCTCAGCTGGTATTGCTTAATTTAAAATATATTTAATTTGATACTAACATTGTTCCAGCTTTCTACCACTTACATGGGATATCTTTCCCCCTCCTTTGACTTTCAATATAACTGTTTTTATATGGAAAGAGGGCCCCTTGTAGATGCCATGTAATTGGTTCTTGATCTATATCAAGTCTGATAAACACTGTTTTTAAAATGAGATATTTAATTCATTTATATTTAACATAATTATTAGTACAGTTGAATGTAGGGATGATTTTTGCCACTTGTTTCCTATTTGTTTCATGCATCTTTTATTTGTTTTTTTTTCCTGTCTTCTTTTGAGTTACACATTTTAAAAATAATCTATTCTCCACTAGCTTTTAGCTAACCTCTCTGTCTTATTTTGTAGTGGTTGTTCTAGGAATTCTAATATACATTAATTTGTTTCAAACATTTCTAATAAATTTTAACTTGATAAATGAGTGACATCTTCCAATATGTAACATCAAACATCACATAATCACAGTTGAGCCACTGGTTCTTCCGTCTGCCTGCCTGTCTGTCTGTCCGTTTCTCTTTCTCTATCTGTCTCTCTCTCAGCAGGATAATCAATGATGTCTCCCAGTGGCAAGAGGTTAGAGAGTAGACCTTGTCCATAGAGGAGGAGAAGAAAAAGGTGGAGGAGTCCTTCACTTTAAATGAGATTAGGGAGATGTGTAAAATGAGAAAAACAGTGCAAAATTTTATAATAAAAACACCATCCCCATAAGACTGTAGCAGGGTGAGCGATGAATCTGTTTAATGACAATACAATGTCACATTTCTGTAAAATCCTCAAAAGGAGGCGGAAGTGTCATTGGGTAGGTTCCATGTTAAAACTGCGTGAAAAGAAAGATTCCACTAAGCCAACAGGAGGCAGTGATTCTGTTAATGACAGTGAAAGTCATCCCACACAATAGCCCTCCTCTCTCTTGTCTCCCTCACAACAGCCATGAAGGTTTTCAAATGTAAGTGAGGTTAATTTGTTTATTTTTCTTTATAGTTTGTGCTTTCTTTTCTTTTTTTGGTGGGGGAGAGGGATACTCGGACTCACACTCAGGATTTCACACTTGCCAGGCAGGTGCTGCACCACTGAGCTAAATTCCCAACCCCTGTTTTGTATTTTCTTTATTGTTTTGTATTGCAGTGTTGTGATCATTTTTACATATGAGTCTTTTCGGGTTGTAGAATGAACCACCTGAGTTTCCATTAGGCACATTATTTCTTTCTTTCTGAATTTCTGGAGAAATCACTTTGGTGTACCAGAGCTTTGGTTTATAAGCATGTTTCCAGAATGAATTATGCTCACAAACCAAAGTTTTACTTTTCAATTCTAGAATTTTTATTTGGTTCTTCTTTGGAGTTTCCATTCCCTGATGTGATTTTTTTCATCTCTCCATTCATTATGAACATTTTTCCTTTAAACTCTTGGGCATATGTACAGTATCTGCTTTAAATTCCTCGAGCTAAGTCTAACATTCTCATGTAAGTATCACTTGCTTTTTCATTAGTTTTATGTGGACTGTGGGGGAATATTTTACTTTTTTCCTCACATGTGCTTTTTATTGTATACTGGATATTGTGGAGAAAAGTCTGTTCTCTTCTTATGAAAAGGGTCGATATTTATTCTAACAGGGACTTGGCTGGACCCAAGTTACAAAGGATCTCCTCTCCAATGGGCAGCAGCTGAAATCTCTCCTCCATCCTTTCCACCCTCCTATTGCCTCTTACTACAAACCTTGGGCTCTCTGAGATCAGTCAAGGATTGTGTAGAGTTTGGACCGAGTTTGTGGACTTCCCTTACTGTTGCCTCACATTATATTTGGATTTTCAGCCCAAATTCTATCCTATGACTCCTTGAGCCAGCAGGACCACAGTTTTCAGCTTTGGCTTTAGCTACTTCAGGCTTCACAGACCAGCAAGTGCTCTTAAGTGGATAAAAAAGCAAATGTGATTCTTAAATGGGGAAGTTTCCTACTTTCAGTGGTCAGTGCCAGCCAGGCATGGTGGTGCACATATGTAATCCCAGCACTTGGGAGGCTGAGACAGGAGGATGGCCATGAGTTCCAGGCTAGACTGAGCTATATAGCAAGACCCTGTCTCAAAAAACAAACACAAAATCAATGGTCAGTACTTCTCCAATTTCTGACTTTTGGTCACCATTATGTACCCTTAAAATAGTCATTTAAAAATATTTTATTCAGGATGTATAGTTTTTACCTGGAGGAAATTTTAATTGACCAAAATCTGTTTTTCCATCACTGGACCTGATGCTGAATCACCTTATTTTAAATGTTGCTTTTTTGTAGTAATTTTAATTATCACGATAGGCTCCACACCTTTTCAGTATTTTACTCACCACTGATTTAGTATTTTATTTACTTTTTCCTCTAGGTAAAAGTGACACTTCTTTAGTTGTGCTTCTTTAAAAATCCCAAAAGAGTACTGAATGGCGTTTCATGACATTTGCAGACATAGAAGGTTATTGATAGTTCACACTGTGTGTGGGGGGGTCCCCCGTACTACTGTGCAGGTTACATTTTATGCTGCTCACTGCTAGCATTCCGCAGATTTCTGCACCTGGATCCCACTCACTTTCGTAAACATTATTCCAACATGTTTGGTAATTTAAATTTTTCATAAGAATTTGAACACTCTCTTTCATTGTTTTCTTGAGTATTAAAAGTTGAATTATCATATTGACCCATCCCTGGCTATGATTGCTGGGATCCCACCAGCCAGGAAAATGGAAACTGCATGGATTCATCAGAGAGAGAGAGAGAGAGAGAGAGAGAGCGCACTGGTTCGTCAGGTGCCAGAGGGTGGAAGGGAGCGAACACAGTCACCAAGCAATCACAGTGGTGGTGACTTTGGGAGACAGCTGCCAGCCTCAGGACCAGGGGAGAGGATTTTTCGAGGAGGCGTTGCACAGAGCTGCCATTCAGACCCCTTTCTGGGGTGCACTGCCTGCATCTCCAGAGCTCCCAGGGGGGCTCCGTGTGGCTGTCACTCAGACCCTTGTGGACTTCATCTGTGGCTGCCAATACCTCCTCCCTGTGTTCACAAACTAAATCACAGCATCACCTGGTGACCCTGCACGCTGTAAAAATCGATCACCGCCACCGACTCTTTTAATAAAAT